>PRKT01000570.1:306530-322610 GCA_003671525.1 Saccostrea glomerata | reverse complement strand
CTAAATTCGTTGCGGTCCTAGGGTCGTGACCTTTTATTTTTCTTGAATACCTTGCATGATTTTGAGTCCCCCTGCATCACATCGTCAGAAAAAATTATTTGGATTGATTTTGTCATATTTTACAGCTCCTGAAGATGATATGGACGAAAGCAGGCAAAAGTGTATAATCAGAAACAAAATTTCCCCTTACTTAGCATAAATTCCTATTACCGCATATATGAAAAAAGAAAATATTTGATATTTTTTTCTTGCGTCCTATCTCGAGTGTATTGGTGCTACGGCACGCATTGTTTAAAATAAGTCAACAGAAGTCACTTATCCGATTTGGAATTTTTGCCTCTGTGTTATGTAACTTCCGCTGAGGTCACGACCCTAGGACCTGTGTTTTAAAATGGCGTCGGGTAAACATAGGTACTTTGAACGAGACGTAAACAATCAATAAAGGCATGAATTTTTAAAAACTTTCAGTTTAATTGAAAGAAAAAGGATTTACAACTAAGGTATGACTTATAAAATGAAACAGTAGTTCAAATTTATTTTAAAATGGACATTAGCCCATTAGGGTAACGACTCATGGACCTCCGAGGATACGTAACAAAGTACATTCACAGTAAAGGACAATTTTCTTCAAATCACATATAATTTATCCCTAAAACGAATAGATGACTTCGTAAACATGATCATTATCTACCTTCTCTACAGAAGAGCGCAACAGGGGAGAAAATTCTAACAAAATCTAAATAAATAGTAAAATAACGTTTTTTTCACAGGAAAAGCAGGAAAAAAATTATCTATAGCTTTTATAAAATTAAAAATAATTTTATTTGTTTATTTTTGTAAATACTTTACACAAAATTCATTAAAATTACTTTTAAAAGTCATGAAATTTAAACTTATAAAATCATGTCGAATTTTTCCATCATGTGAATTTGAGGTAATTTCATTACGATATTACTTTCATGTCCTTGAGAGTCCAAAGGTGGATTTTATATATTGTTTAGATAATATCCTAGAGATTCTTAAATGCACAAAATTCTGAAAAAAGAAGCGTCACTTTCTAAGAAATATATCCCTGAATATTGACAAAAAATGAACCATTATCATTTCTTGGCACCATGCCAATAATTGTGCCCTCGGGACAGCCTTCTATATAGGGGTTTTACCAAAAAATTGATTCCAACTTTATTTTACGACTTAGTTCTATGAGAAAACATTGCCCTTTTATTTCTATGTTGTTTTTTTCTTTTTTACTTTTAAATATTGAAATTGTCATTTTTACACCAACTTTTTTGCATTTTCCCTTGAATATTGACCAAAATGAATTATTGGCTGTTACTAAAAATAGAAACAACCCAAGCAAAAATAAACAACATATTTCTGAATCTCAAAGGGTGTCCTTTAAGTTAATAATAAAAATTAGTTTGTTCTTGAGACTGCCTACCAGAGCATTTTTCTATATATCTGCATGGTTTTCTCGTAGACATGCTCTTAATATCATATACCTTTACTTGTATTTTAACATACAGAAAAATGCTTTTATTTTAAAGTTGTTTAAACTTTATACAGTTCATAGTATTTATTAGTAATCTGTTAGTATATATAATTTATTATAAGAAACTATCTCTTATTAATACTTGTTTCATGAAAATACAGTAAGTATGCTCATGTGATCTTTCAAACAATGTCACATAATTCTTAGAATTAATTTTCTTATCTTAGCACGTTGACACCACAAAATACAATATAGAAAGAGAATTTGAATTAAATATACAATTAAGCTAACATAGCAAGATATATGTACCCTCCCTCCAAATATTATTTCTGCCTAAACCTACACATAAATATCACATCTCACTGTAAAGAAAACAATAATTCTGTAAAATATTTTTTTTTACTAAAGAAAATGAAAAAAAATCTTGATGCGTTACCTTTCCCAACAAATTTTTTACCTCTAATATGAGAAACACACACAACTAACATGCCATAATGAAAAAAATGTTGGTTTGAATTACTTCCAAAATATGAAAGTAGAATATAAAATAAAAGATTGTCTATATTTAAAGATTGTTAATTCCAGAGTATTAAATTTTCTAAACATAGCAATATCAATAACAATATTTCTTATCAAAACATTTAAAGAGAAAGAAAAAATTGTGTAATTGTGTAAACCTTGGTGGTCAGAATAGGAAATATAAGTAATTGTATTTTATCAATTTCATTTTAAAGTTTTAAGGTTAAAAAGGTTTACTTTTTTATCTAATTGAATCAGCTCATATAAACAAGTGCTTGTTCACTTTGGATATAACAATATATTAAAAACAGTGATATCTTTATCTTCAGTTACCAATTTGAAAGATCATTCATTTTAGCTTTAACACAAAAAAGTCAAAAAACAAAAAATATTGCACACTATCATTTGACAGGAACACATTGTTAAAACAAATTTGTCCAAAACATCGTAATATTCAAAAAAGGGGGGATTCCTGTGAAAATTGAATTTTCAGACATAATTTGACTTTACACATATATTGTATTGTAAAGAAAATAACATACCAACTAAAATTGATCTCTTGATCTATTATATATGTGCATCACAGCTCTTGAGACAAAATTATATATACTGTACACATGGAGGATTATTTTCGTACCATGTTATTTTCGCCGCTTCACACTAGCATTGTTTTAAATTCACCCAGTCACAATTCTGTTTAAGAGAAGATACTCTTTTTTTAATTTGCTTCGTTTTGAGTTAAACCACCTGTGAATAGGGCGAAAGGAGCAAAAGTAAAACAGGGGTGAAAATTTCCCTGTATAGAGTACTACTAGCTAGCATTAAATAAATGATCCACATACATAATATAACAAAAGCAAATAACAGTGACTTCTCTTCAATTAAACCATTCTCTGTTGTCATAAAAATAATGACAATCTGTAGTCAAGGTAAAAAGATAAGTAGGTCACTGGTGCCAGTCCATGGCCTAATTAATTCCTCACGATTGAAAAGATAAGAGAGAGAGAAAATGTCAACAAGTGTAAAATGCCATGAAAACAACAACTAATAAGGAATGTATTAACAACTACGGGGGGTCGTAGTTAAAAAAGTTTTATACACCATGCTGAAACAACATTTATACAGCTTTGCATAAAAGTTTATCTCAGTTTATAGATTCCTCATCATCTGCTGCACCTTTATCAAAAAGTGCTTAATGAAAAATCCCAAACACATTGGGCAGTGCCTTAAGGTATTCAGGCCACTTGTTTGGAAATTATGAAAATAGACAACAACAAAATATAACTTGGAAAAAGAAATGGTACTCTTACTTCCTAAGATCTGTGAAATTTTTTCTTTGGGTTGATAATACATGTAATAAATCTATTCCATTTGAAAAGTTTAAAATCATACAGTGTAAAGTGTAATATTTTTGTTAGTATTTAAAAGTTATTTTGATCCTTTTTTTAACAGAAGACACTTAAGTTCCACCTACCCTATCCTATATTTCAAAGAATATAATAAATATAAGTAACAAAACTTGGTAACTATAAATATATAATTGAGACACAATCTACAAGTTTGACAGAGATTCAAAACTGCTCTCACTCCAGGTCATTTACTGCCCTAAATATGTGTCGCTGTCATTTCAACGCTTCAAACTGAAACTCTAACTTCTACTAGTAGTAGTTACTCTACCAAACACACATGCTTAACCCATGAAATAAACCGAGACTCTACTTTAAAAAAAAACACTCAAACGTCATTTTCTAGAACTCAATAGGAATCCGAGGCAAAATATGGATAAAGGAGTAGGGGGCTTGAACTTCATAATATCTTTGACATACCCTGGTATCAACGGTATTCAAGGTTTCAATGTTTCAGATACCAAGGTTCAATTGCACTTTCACATTTAATAAAGACGATTGCTGACGTGACAACTTGTGTGTCTGTCAAAGCTAAAGTGGAAATTAATGGTTTATGCACTTATTGCATTTTTATTAAATGGATGGAATTCATCTCAATACGACAACACTAAAATTTACAGTTATTTGACCAGTTCCGAATAAGAAACGGACTCGGTGGTGCTATAAATATTCGAGGCATTATTTCAAAGTCTAAGTTTTTTGTCAAGGTAGTTCAGTGACTTGTGGAATTAAATATTGTTTCATAAAAGTTCAGCCTTCCTTCAAAAATATTTATTTCGCAAGTTTACTTCGGTGTCCATTTTACCAGTTACGAATAAGTCGACGAGTTCCGAATACCCTAGCCGTAGCCATTCAATTCAACCCTAAATAAAAGAATATATACGTCTTACATATTATCCATTGGCACACCTAAGAAAAGTTTATTAATTGCTTACCAATAAGTTATTTGTATTTCCAAAGGATAAAGAGAAACTAAAGGGGTACTGTGAACACAGTGCTCACTTTAATGATACCCCACGCCTCCTATATGATTATTATAAAAGTCTATGTTTTGCTCTGGGGGCCCGAAATATATGTCAGATCAAAATGTAAAATAAGAAATCACATATACAATGGCACCATGTAATAAAGGATCTATGAAAGTATTATTTAATCTTATTCAGTGGAATGTACAAATGGCGGATAACAGATGGATTAACCCTTCATTATTAGAAAGAATGGCAGTATCCATGTTATGCTTATGGAGCAAAAACTATCTGCAAGATCAAAAAATAAAATATAGAATGTGTACTTTGGCACTATTTAACATAGATTCTGTGAAATGTCCTGATCTTGTGCAATAGTATAAATGGATGCTTTCATTAAATTCTGTGGAGCCTCATTAAATTTCATTAGTGGTAGAAGAGGAGTTGTAGATAAGAAATGGGTAACCCAAAGCGTATTAGACAGACTGATGTACAGCTGGACGGACGGACTTACAGACAGATGGATGAACAAACGCCCCATTACTATATACCCATCCACCCCCCATCCCCTGTTTTTCAATCGGGGGTATAATAATTCTCGTTTACAATGAAAAAAATAACGAAGAATGGATTTATAATAGTGTTTAAACTGGGTAATCGGATCTAGTAAAATGACAACACGAAAATATTCCGATATCTTCCAGTGTTCTAAATATTTATTTTAAACAAGTTTTTAGTATTTGATAGAGTACATATCAAACTTACTTTTGATACCTGGTATGTTGCTTTTTGTGAAAAAAATGATGTCTCTACAGAGGTTTTTCTGCAGACTTACGTGTCGCAGTGATTCAGATTTGGTGCATTATAAAAGTATGTCGACTCTTTCAAGTTGAAACTGGTCAAAATTCGGAACTGGACAAACGACTAACCCATGGCTTCTAAGCGATGGCTTTAGTCATGAAATGCACCTTTCTACTCTAAATCTATTCATTACCTTCAAATGAAAGTACAATTAACAACAAACACACCATTTGGACATAGCAACGACACGCAGCATCTTTATTTGTACAATGCACATAACATATGAAAAATATGAAAATCAATTTGTATAATATACATGTTTATGTTGGATTGAATAAATCATGATAAAATTTAAACTTTGTCGTGCTCTACGTGTCGCCCTAAACTGGCATTGAAACCACTATTCACCTTTTATATAGCCTTGCTAACGAGACCGGTTCTAAAGAACCACGTGAAATTCACCAGGTATTCGAATGAAAACCTTGCAAAAGTAATTCATTATCACACCAAGTAGAAATTGATTTCTGTCTAATACGTTCCTCAAACGAAAGAAATCATATGAGTATTCACTGATACTCGGAAATACATGAAGACATACGGAGCAAATTACCTACCAAGCACTATACAAAACTTTAAACTGTGTATATCTATCAATCAATTATTTGTAATTGTGATCTCGGAAATCGTACATATGTAGATCTAATCTGTGGCTCGAATGCATAAAAAATATATATCAGAAACAAGGTAAAAAAGCCTCTTTTCCAAGCATGAAATTTCCTTAGTATTATTGTGGTACTCACTCGTAACGCATCTCATTTAGCCGATTGGTCAGTTAGAAAGTATCGTTGGTGCCTTTTTTAGCATATGAATTTATTATAACGTCAGAAAATCCAGTTCAGTCGATCTGTTAATAACTGGAAAGGCCAGCTAGATTTTACTTTTTTTTAAGCATGTGAGCGCAGTTATTAAAAATACAGTGACCAGCCAAAGGAAAAAAATTGTAGCTATCTGTGCTCTTATATTTTAAGGGCTTCAACAAAGAGTGGGGCGGGGTCAAATATCAATGGGAATTGGATGTAAACATGATACCTCTATCAAATAAAAGATCTATATCTTTCAAATCACGTTTCTATTTTTGTTAAAATAGTCTTCCATAAAGGTACTCATACCAATGATTAGTTACATAACAAAAAATTGGGTAAAATTTAGACATTTATTTTGTCAATTCACCGGGGACCATAAGTCACCTCATCCTTAGCGACAAACAAGAATATCAGCAGTCTCGTCTAAAGTCATTAGTATATATGTTTTATGGTCGATACAATGACCTTGTCAGCAAATACCTTTTATTAAAGATTTACCATTGAGTCAAATAGTGACTGACGTTTTTCATACTAATTGTTAGACAATTAAAATACCCACATCGTTATTCTTTACAATTCTATCGTGTCCTATCGTGCGTGTATCCTATCGTATTGTGCGTGTATCCTATCGTACTGTGCGTGTATCCTATCGTATTGTGCGTGTATCCTATCGTATCGTGCGTGTATCCTATCGTATCGTGCGTGTATCCTATCGTATCCTATCTTATCGTGTTTTCCGTTTATCGTGTTTTGCGTTTATCTTATAGATCGTTTATCAGGTTCTATCGTGTTTTGCATTTATCGTGTCTATTCGAAAATCCTCGCTTTTTATTTTAACTATATGAAGAAACTAACGAGGTATTCCGAGTTTCTTTTTCGTTTTGTTAATTTATGTCATGTTCAAGCAGAGAGTGATTTCAAAATTTAAAGTCTATTTTCGGAAATGAAATAATCGATCCCCTGGTCTTTTTTAATTTATCGAATTGTATGTTGTTGTTTTTTTTTTGGTCAAAATTAAATATTGTTAACATATTTTTTTCAAATTAGTCAGAGTTACTAGAGGAAGATTTTCGGGTAAGCCACGGTGTATTCTTACCCCTTAAACCAGAAGTCTTTCTCAAGAATGTAGATCTACTGGTTTATACTTAAAACAAAGAAAGAGAAACGTAGCAGTTGGGACTTGAAACTTTAAAACAGCAATAAAGAGAAAATGATCCTTGCCGCTCATCAAAATAAAAACCGATGCACAGAATTATGTATCTTAGTATAGTCTACTTGTGTGCCAAGATATATTGAAATCGGACCAAATCTGTAGGAGGAGTAGCATTTTGAAAGAATTTCACAGAGATTTCTATTTTTAGTAACCATGGCAACCCGTTCAACGAAATCAAAAACCGATGCACAGAATTATGTATCTTTGTGTAGTCTGCTTGTGTACTGTAGGAGGAGTAGCATTAAAAATTGTTTACAGACAGACAGACGAACAGACAGACAGAGGACGGACGAGGACGCATTACTATCGCATACGCTCTACTGGTCTCTGACCAGTAGAGCTAAAAACATATATCAAATAATAAGCAGGGGATTGATACGAGGGGTGATCAAAAAGTTTGCGAACTATCTCTATTTTTACCAAACCATAACTCTAATCAGAATGAAATTTGACACACATAGAGTCATACATATGTTCTATAAATAGTATATGTAATGGAACGTTTTGCCCCGTGTTTGTGACGTTTGCCCCGTGTTTGTGACGTCACAATGTGAAAATGACGTCATAAGGTAGATCACTTGTGACAATAATATAAATATCAAATCCCTAAAATATCTTTACTTTAGACTTTAAACATATCAGATATGATAAAGTGAAGGCAGCCATACTTTATCCACATGGAATAAACGACGCTGAAAAGACAGAGGACTTGGGTTTTGGTGGTCACAATAATCATTTTGCAAAAGGATATCATCATCCATCCATCCATACTATTGCCGAGATCAGGCCATTTCTGACAAATGGACTGTTTTTGTTATAAAAAATAACTTGCATGGTAAGAAATATAAGAGTCGGGAAAAAAATTAAGCTTCTGTGACAGAACGCTAAGAAGTATGTTACGTGACCGCCTATATCACGTGATCCGCGCATGGGCAAAATAGTTGCAGATGCGCAATAAAATTGGAGAGCTAGGACTACTTTGAAAAATTTTCCACACTAAAACCTATATTATTTCTTTTTTGGAAGTTAATCAATTAGTTTTTGATAATTATTACAAAAATAATAAAGCATAATGATTCAGATAACCTTTAACACCGATTTTGTCCGTATACGTTTAACTTTAAAAGAAGACGGTACTGTTTGAGCTTTATTATGCCCTACAAATTTAATGTTCTAAAAAAGTTATGAAATTGGCTTTAACAATAGTTGAGTAGATGAATATGATAAATCATTAAAGAATATGGCATTAAGAAGAGCCTTTCTTAAAATATGACGCCATTAATTTGGTACATTCTTAAGTTTAATGCAGAAAAGCTTCAAAATGACTCGTTTTTCTGCTAATTTTCCTTTAGAAAATAGTGTCTGCCACTGTCGCCCGCTTTAATTTTTGGATATATTGTGCAAACAGCCATGAAAAATCACATATCTCAAAATCATACCGGGTGAAGGTGGCAGAGTATGTTTTCTGTAAGAAAATTTCACTGAAAATTGGTGTCTTCTGCAACTTTTTTCTACACATAACGGGAAAATGCACAAGTTAATGACATCACAATTAGCATTTAGGAGGTCATATGAGAAAAAACATTTATGTATTCTTACTGCAAAGAATTCCTATGATTCAGAAAGAATGAATTTTAATTTCTTATATCACTTTCATATTTAAGAAGAATATAGGGCTTAATTTGTATTGAAACTGTACCTTCTTCTTTATTTTTATCAATATTTACTTCGCTAAATTCCTTGCTATGTCCAAATAAAAAAAAAAGAATTATGAAATATAATGCATGAAAATGCTCTACCCAATTTATCACACCATGACAGCTACTCTAAAATAGAAGTTTTTCATAGATTTCATCTGGCCTTAGATAGTCTAAAAATAATATACAGGAAAAAACTTGATGACTTTTAACAGCTTAACTTTTTACGTGGAAATAAACTGAAAATATAAATGAATCTGAGTGTCAAATCGAAGAGCTGATAAGAACACCTGCCTTCTTGTGCGGTCAACACCCCCTCCCCCTTCTCCCCTAGGCCCCTAAATGACATACTTGTTTATTTTTAGTTGATACCAAAAGAAAATCTTTTGGATGCACAATCATGAATCGCGCATTGCGTTCCCCTATAAAATTATGAACCCGTGGCGAGAATTCTGATTTACAGAAATTATGCATATTTTTGGGATTAAGGGGACAGCACCTTTTTAAAATTAAATGCAGTCGTTGTCGTGAAAATGATCTTTAAAAATGTTTTTGTTTTTTTACCTCTGTCAAAATGATTGAGAATTTAGTTTACCATATTCCAAGAATTTAAAGTTTTAATACATGTAAATTGTTTTTTAAAAATTGTTTAAAATGCATCTCATGAAAAATAAAAATGAAATAATAAATGGCTAAAACCTTACTATTTAACGCTTAATGATATAGGGCCGAACAAAAAAGGAAATGAGGATGGTAGACCATTACAAACACGCCCCAACTAATGTTGACATGGGAGTTTTTGACCTTTTGCTATCCTAGGAATATAAAAGTCACACGATTTTTGGTTAGAAGTATCCTTGTTCTTTCACAGAATCAGATCACAGGTAAGTGCAATCTGAACTTTAAAAGCGAGGGAATTTTTTTTTTTCAATATGTTTTTAATAAGGAATTCTTCCACGCAGAAATGATTGATTGTTTATTATTGTTTATCGCCGAGTCGGCAGTATTTCAGCCATATTTCGGCGAAACGCAGAAATGAAATAAACAGGTATCTTTTCCTTATGTGCACATTTTAACACAACTACAAACAGATATCTAGACCGCTGGTGCAACCTATCATAAAGTAAGATTTTGTAGTACAATTAAGGTGCCAGTGAGAAATATTGGTCAATTTTTCAGATAAGAAATAATTTCTATGCATTGTAGGACGACCTTTTTTAGTACGGGTATTATACTGATATCAGACAAATGTAATGTGACATAATCTACATGCTTTGAATAATTATATTTTATATTTAGGCTTGTCTTGTGATCTAGTCGTCACATGAATTTAGCAAATTTACTTGCGGTGTTGATTGCATTAATAAGATTCGAATTGCAAGAGCACAAACAAGTTAAAAGTTTAATTTTAATTTATATATCTTTTTTACACTATGTGGAGTTTGTAAAAAAAATGCTGCGAACCTATATAAAATTCTCCTTTTAATTGGTAAAATTGCGTTTGTTAGAACGCGTGTAAAATAGTCTTTGCCTTTCAACCACAAAAAATGGCTATGATTAAATCATTTGCATTTAAATTCTAGAATGTCTTTTTGTTAAAGTCCATGTTTATTCATGCTTTTTTTCTAAAGAATACAGTTTGAAAGGGATAACTTATTACGGGTTTTCATTTCCGTTAGAAGTGCCGTTATGAAGTCCTAACAAGAGGCACATGGGCCGCATCGCTCACCCGAGCATTGTGACTAGGAAAAAGTAGAAATTAGTTTATTATTAAAAAGTTTTAATTCAAAAGTAGTCCCTTGACCAATCATGGCTTTGCTAATCTTGAGATGATTTTTAAAGAATTTTCCTATATATGTCTATGTAAAGCTTTGGTCGGCCATCGTTGCCTCGCCCAGCCCCCTGGGGTCATGATTTGAACAAAATTGAATCTACACTACCTGAGGATGCTTCCATATAAATATGATTAATTATGGCTTTGCAATTTTTGAGAAAAGGATTTTTAAAGAATTTTCCTATATATTTCTATGTTAAACTTTGATCGGCCATTGTGGCCCCGCCCTACACCCAGGGGTCATGATTTAAACCAACTTGAATGTACTCTTTCTGAGGATGCTTCCATATAAATATGATCAATTATGCCTTAGCTATTTTTGAGAAGATTTTATAATTCTATGTAAACCTTTGGTCGGCCATTGTGGCCCCGCCCTACCCCTTGAGGTCATGATTTAAACAAACTTGAATCTACACTATCTGAGGATTATTCCATGTAAATATGATCAATTATAGTTCTCCTTTTCTTGAAAAGAAGATTTTTTAAAGAATTTTCCTATATATGTCTTTGTAAAATTTTGGTTGGCCATCGTTGCCCCGCCTTACCCCGGGGGTCATGATTTGAATAA
This sequence comes from Saccostrea glomerata, assembly GCA_003671525.1. Lineage (NCBI taxonomy): Eukaryota > Metazoa > Mollusca > Bivalvia > Ostreida > Ostreidae > Saccostrea > Saccostrea glomerata. The sequence goes on along the minus strand of PRKT01000570.1, from coordinate 311,252 downwards.
ACTTTAATCTACACTACCTGAGGATGATTCCCCATAAGTTTCATCTTTCCTGGCACAGTGGTTCTTGAGAAGAAGATTTTTAGCCGGGCTTATTGCTAAAAGAGCATTTGCCGGTGTAACGACGAAAATTGACCCCCGTAGAATATTGACCAGGGGGTCATTTTTCTACGTAGAAAAATGACCCCGGGTCAATATTCTACAACAAGTAGGGTCATTTTTCGACTGTAGAAAAACATTCCAGACCAGTAATTCTACGACTCGACACACGTTGAAAAATGACCCCCATAGAAATATGACCCCCTTCTTTTTTATAATATAAAACCTTATATCTGTGTCTCCTGATGTATTTTTTCATTCTTCAAATGTAAGTAGGGGACTTTTTTATGTACTTTAATCCTTTCCAACATAAAGAGTGTTAAGAAAGTTAATTCCACATTTTTCTTTTATTTTCAAAAAGAAATACGATATGTAGTTATTTACAATTTGTGATATTTTTTAATTTTTTTTTTATCTTATTTTATTTTTATATTAATAGGGTCAATTCTTGCTACTGCTAAGGTTCTACCTGTCTTGTTGAATCAATAAGGGGAGGGGAGGTATTAAAAAAGATTATGTGTGTACAGAGAAATTAGGGATGACGCATATTTGTGACATATATTAAGCATACAGGCCAAAACATCCTTCCAAATACAATGCAAAAATTATCAATTCGGTGAAAAAAATTTAAAGTGACAAACTTACTCTTTTTAAAAATGATCTATCGTTCTTATACCTGCACTCATCGGCTTGTCTGCTACAAGATAAGCTATGAGGAGACAAAAGTAAATTATTCTTTATTTTCACTCAAAATGACCAGCATTTCTATCATTCGAGTGCTTTTAAGATGTTATATATATATATTTTCATATGGAAGAAAAGTCCTTCTAGAAATGAATTGCTATAAATCTAAAGCACAGTCTTGTGATTTTGTCAGACTTGAAATTTCATCTCTTTTGTTAAGCACTACTTTGAAAATTTTTAAAAATATTCCATTCTGGAACGAACTTTCTTAACACCCCTTATATCTGATTGCATATCTTAATAGTAGCATTACAATCAATGTATTTGGAATGGATTTATTTTTGGCTTGCAGAAACCAAATGAAAAACTTCAAGAGTACTGTGCAACAATATATTCAAGAAGTGGTGTGAATCAGAAATGAATAATCAAAAATTCGAAGAACTTTTGGACGATTTGAAATCACAAGATTTTTCGAAAATCAACAGCTTACAAACTTAAGACTTTTCAAGTTTATACACAACCATTTCCCACGATAAATTATAGTCCAGGCCCTTTTATATCATTAACAGGTACTTTTTCTATAAAAATGAAACTCGTATAAATTTATTTACCTGGTTATTAGTCATTTGCAAATTTATTTTGTTAAAACACGTTCTGATTGCACACACAAGTACTCTGAAGTTGACATCAAAAAAGATGCTTGGGTTTCTGATTGACAATATCTATGTGGTTTTTGGAGACCAGGTCTTCCAACCATCTATTGGAATTCCCATGGATACCAATTGCGCTCCATTATTAGCGGACCTATTTATATATTCATATGAAGCAGAATTTGAGCAAAATCTTATACGTGAAAAGAAAAAAAACCCCACTTTCTGTGGCCTTCGACTCGACTTTAGATATATCGACGACGTATTGTCGGTTAACAATGGTCATTTCCATTCCTACGTCGATACGATATATCCTAGTAAGTTTGAGATAAAAGATATCACAGAGTCTGAAACATCTGTTTCATACTTGAACATTTTACTTGAAAAAGACGTTAATGGTAATCTAACAACTAAGCTTTATGATAAACCTGATGTCTTTATTTTTTCTATCGTCAACCTCCCTTACTTAATCAGCAATATACCTTCATCACCAGCTTACGGAGTTTATATATCTCAGTTGATTCGATACACAAGAGCATACTCTACGTATGAACAATTTTTAAAACGATGTAATTTATTGACAGGCAAGTAGATGAAACAAGAAAATCAGCAGTCTCGTTTAAAGTCATTGTTTTGTAAGTACTACGGTCGATACAATTACCTTGTCAGCTAATACAATTTATCATGAGTCAAATGCTGACTGACGTTTTTCATATTAATTGTTGGTCCATCATTTACACAGATTTGACGATTTGATTTTTCGTGATTTCACGATCATGACAAGGAGCACATGGTGGGCGTGACCGGTCAGAAGGGGATAGTCACTCCTCCATAGCACCTGATGTTCGGAAGTCCGTGTTTGCTCTGCTCATATTTTGTATTGATTTATGGACTTTGATATTGAATACTGTTCGCGATCTCTACATCCTTCTTTATCGAGGAGCGTAAATTTATGATAATATTTTTGAGTGTTTTTTATCATTCAAAGGTTTCGTTCCGAAAACGGCATGATATGTTTCTGATAACCATAAACTTTGAAAATTTTAACAAATCCAAAAAAATAGCATAGAAGTAAGAAACGCAAAGTAATTTAATTATAAAATTCAATTCCCCTAGCTCTTACCTTTAATCTTACATACACATTTGTATGCATTCTTCTTTGAAATACATACTTTTTTACTACCTTATATAAGAAAAGATATATTTTTTTCATTATATACTGGAAATACCATACACATTGAGAACGTCCCACCCAGCCTAAAGTTATAAGCAAGGTTTTAGGTTTTTGTTGACAAATAGACAAACAGACAGACGAACGGACAGGTGAAAATTACATAAAACCATTTAAATAAATCTTTATTTTGAGTTTTGCAAATTATTTATTCAGGGTAAAATCAAAGCTTTATATTTATTAAATTATGGAAACTTTTAAAACTTTTTTCGGACCACAGCGAGAGAATGACCCTTTAAAGATTAAAAAAACAACTGTGGAAACTTACTGTTTCAAATGTAATAAACGATTCTATGAATGTGCATATCTTTGCCCTAATAACATCAGAACATTTTAATACATGTCAGACACGTAGCAACAGGGGGGAGGGGGGGACAGGGGGGGGGGGCTGAACGCCCAACTTTTCTCCCAGCATTACCTTTACGATTGAAAATGTTTATTGAAAGGTTTGTTGGGCCCCCCACTTCTTACCACAGAAAATTGATATCATGGAAATGTAGTTATGTATGCAAAAAATGGGAAATGAAAGAAAGATTGCATTGAAAAAAAATTGCCCCCCCCCCCTCAATAAATAGGATTTTTGAGTTTGAGCAATTTCCTTTTTTTTTCTTTGCTTGTCAACTTTAACAGGAAAGTTAAAAAAAATTTCTCTAGCTGGTCCCTCTTCCCCACTCTCAAAAACATTGCTACGCGCCTGCATTTAGATATTGTTTTCCTTTAATGAGGATAAAACGGTTTGTATTATTAATGTTAGGTATTGTATAGCTTTGATTTCGTTATTTAAGCTTTAAAACTTTTAGAAATTAAAACATGTAGGCATAAAGCTGCTTGATATTACCCGTATACATTCGCCTAACAAGAATATTCCTACCAAAAGGCGACAGCCTCAAATCTGTTGTACCAAACTTCCCATTTTTCAGCCTTTCCTGTAAAAGCTGGTAACTTCACATTTGATTTCTGGCCTTTGTGGGTTGGTTGGAAAATTTCACTGGTCCTGACACTGCCATTTGATGACCGTCTCCTGGGTATTGGTTCTATCTCTTCCTCTGAAGATGAGGGGGGTTGATACTGGTCCCTGGATGTAGAGTGGATTTTCCTCCTCTGAAGTGCAATGCTCCTCGCAAGGCGGTCAGAGGACTTACCATTTTCCAGTTTCTCGGCAGCGTAGTCAGTGTTCTGTTGAGCGGAGAATCCAGCAAAGGCTGTCTGGATAGCTGATACAATCTGACTGGTCATTTCCTTCAAGGCTCCTTTTACTGCATTGTAAATACCAGGTGAATTGTCTCCTGCATCGTTGGAAGAATTTCTTGTAGGGGTTGGTTGTTCTGTTAGATCAGCATTTCCCAGCCTCCTCCGTATTCCAGGTCTTCCAACATGCCTCAATGGTGTAGGCCTTCTCACTTCATGTGGATCTGCCTCTCGCCTAATGCTTGGTAGTGATGGACTGCTTCTCATATGGACTTCAGCTCCAACGTTGATTTGTGGTCTGACAGTATTTGGCATGTCATCTTCCTCAGATGACCCAAATTCATTTGCTGTAGTTTCATAATCTGTTTCCCCTTCAGTGACAGTCAAGGTTTCAATGTTCATCTCATCATCTGTAATCTGCTGTATCTCCTCATGGTCTGCTGGACTTCCCTCTCGTCTAGATGTTGAGGCTTGCTGTCTCCTCTTCACCATTTTTGTAGTTAGAGATGTTCGTTTCACTGGATTTGTGGTACCAACGCTCCTTGGTTGGAAGTACAAATCCTACCGGCGACGCCAAGTGTAACGGGTGGGGGCAGGCGGACGGTACCTCTTCTTCTACTACTGGGACCGCACTCCCTCACTCTATCTATAGGGGCTGTCTTATCTTTCGTGGCAAGGCTTGCGTTACACAGCTCAACCCGAGCTCAGGAGGGCTAGTATGGCACAGTGGTTCAAAACTCAATACTCTTTAATCTTATATCACCACACACTAAATTATCTCCCTTTAATCAATGAACTCAGATAATACACCACTGCCCAAAACCTAAACCTCCTATTATTAACCCGCGCTCTCTAAGTTACACTAAATTTATA
>PRKT01000570.1:230445-304856 GCA_003671525.1 Saccostrea glomerata | reverse complement strand
TTATCTCATTACTCTGTTCTTACTCTTTTATATCCCACAATTTCCATCTTGTTGGAAAATCACACTTTGATAAAACCTTGTAAATCTCTGTACTTGGAAATGAGACAAAATACAGTTTTACAATTTATTACAAGAATTATCTCTCAATTAAACAATCAACAAACAAATTCTAAGCTCTGTCTCAGTCTGTCTGTGTCACCTATTAGTCCTGACTTATCTGTCTAAAACCAACCTCAATACAACTCACAAAACTCCTAATTCTCAAAACTTCCTCCCAGACCTCCTGGATGAAAGTAAAAACCAATAACTAAAACTTAATCCCTTAAACCTAATGAATTCCTAACAAATTTCAAACACCAGTAATTCCTGCAAATTTCCTAAGTCTGAATTTCAGTTAAAAACAGTAGCAAAATTTAGAAATACACCAGCTGTATAAATTACCTAAACAATTTCAAGTAATTCTAAAATTTAACAATAATTTACCAAAAATTCAAACAACCAGCAAATCTTAACCAAGTCCAATTTCTCAGTTAAAATTCACTAAAACTTGGCCAAAACTTCCTATGAAATTCCACAAATATTCCAAAAGTTCCTAAAAATCCTTAAAATAACCCTGGCTCTTCTTAAAATAAAACTAAAAAGTCATTAAATCTAAATCAAAAACGCCCAACCCATACTAACTCCTTACCCCTAAAACACAACTTCTCTAAAGAAACCAACCTAGCAGAAGAGCAAAAATTCCTTGAATCTCTCTCTTTTATACAATAACATGACGTAATTGTTGGAAACTGTTGGACTCGTTGGAAAATGTTGGAGAATCTCTCGTGACTTTTACCGTAAGCAGCAAAGTCTATAGAAAAATCTAATAACTACATACAAGACAACTTTTCTGAATGAAAGTAATCTCTAAATACATTCTTAGATTAAAATAAGTAAATTAATCTCCATTTAAATCAACAAATAACACAATTAACGCCAAAAATCCTAAAACTATCGTAACTTTTACGATCGGGCTCGACCTACACAATTTATGACCGCCAAGTTCGTAAACAAATCTACCTGTCTATAAACTGCCGATAATTAACTGAAAACAAGTTAAACTTCAAGAAAACATGATGTCATCTATAAGTCTATGGTTCATCTACTACAGAAGACCAATTAAAGTCCCTGAAACATGAAGTAAGCTAAAATAACACTACAACTTTACTATTGCTACGATCAGCTGATTTCTACGTAACTCAAAACATGTGCACAAACTAATTCAACTCATGTAAATTACTTAAACTTGTCAATATCACCTATCAATTAAATGCAAAGCATAAATTAATACCTATTCCTGCAATGTCAAGTATCTATAACACATATACAAATTCATCTCAACTCTCTTACAATGTCAACAATAATCAGGTTCAATAACTGTGTATAAAACTAATCTGTCAAATCTCTGGACCGTTACAATACCTAGGTTATTCTTGCAATGGACAATTAAATTGTTTGTTATACACTGACTTTCAGTGAACGTTTGAATTTTTAAAATTCTAGTCTTGATGGATTAAACAACAACTTCCCTTTTCACATGTTTTTTTTATATCAATAAAAATAAGCATGAAAAATATTTGCCAAATACTCAGTATATGTTCGTATATACACATCGTGCAAGACTCTTTTTTTTAAATAATTGTCATATACCATTTACTTATTCGAACATTTAATTGTATGAAAAGTCAATAATGTACATTTCGTAAAACTTTATTATCTTGTTTACTTGTCTTTGTTCCTGTGAGAGAAATAGTTCATAAAATTAATAAACAGATGTACTCAGTATCTATATCAAAATACAGAATGAACAGTGATCGGTCTCAAAAGAAAAACGGACCCTTGAAAGTTCCGGTGCCTAGGAGAAGTAAGAATCCCCAAAGACAGGTCACATCTGCTGACCCGCAGTGAGACTATGTAACTGAAGCTATCTGAAATTAATTAATTTACAAATTCTCTGCTCGTCCATCCGTTTTTCTCAGACTAGCCAGCTAAAGATCTATATACAGTACTCCAAATCAATAAATCTAAAGAATTTGAATTATCATTTTATTTTATTTTTGAGTTGTTTGCTATAGTAGCCTTTACAGTTACCTAATTTCAGAAGCAATGGAGCATGAAAGACAATTAAATTTGCAACATCAACATATTTTTTTTCGTTCTGAACACTTTTGGACGCCACCAAGAGAGACAATTAGGTAGAAATTTTTGAAATTGAACTTCCTGTCTTTCAAACTGAAAATCTCAGGTTGTTATTTTGAAACATACATTTTTGACATCAGTCTGGGATGTTTTGGTTTTACCATTTAGTTAGGTACTACAAAATTCAGTGTGTCTGCTTCTTCGATGATGCCATTGGACAAAGATATGCATGCTTATTTTAATATCATTCAATGCATTTTTTTTGTTATTGTACAATGTACATATTCGATGAAAGCATGCTAACCGCTTTTCACTACTTTCAGTACTTTGATATTAATGTTGAAAAATTTAAAATACCAGTAAACCCACTTGAATATTGTTTTTGACTCAATTTTCTATTGGCAAGTTTTAATCAAAGTCATTTGTTTTTAAAAACATAATATTATCTTTATTTCAACGTATTTACATTACTGAATTTCTATTCTCTTACACAGGCTGTGCACAGAATTATTTTACGCAGTGAAATGTTTTAAGCTGGTAGAAAATTATCTGTTGAATATACTGTAATGAATTTTATCATTATACCGGGTATTGTGACAAATATATCAAAATTTATATATGATGAAAGGCCAGAAGAAAATAGCCTCTCTTTGAGCTAAAAATTAACATAAAAAATTTAAAAGGCATTTATTGTTTGTTTAATTATTTATGCCAGAAATATGATTTTATTGAGTGCATAAAGGTCCAATAATTGACTATACAAATTCACAAATTTTAAGATATTTTTAGAGACAAAATGGGATTGTTTTTTAATAAGATTGATTTATTTGGATAAACGATATTAAAGACAAAATTTTATTTTAATGATTTATTTTTTAGACGTAATTGTAGTGCACAATATTATATAAAATGATCTGTAGTGCAAAAAGATGCCCAATGACCCGCATTTCTACTATAATTTTTAATAGAGAAACGAGTGCACATTCTAAAATGAACATAAACTTCATTTTTTAAGAATAGTTTTGATAGCAGGATCAAATAAATAGTTATGCTTGATGTAGTTTTAACCCTCTGTGTCAGAGTTTGAAGTTATTCTTTTTATCTTTTTTCACTTTCATCCAATCTTATATTTACGATCGAGCTTAGAGCTCAAGCCTGATTCCAATATTGGATTGTTTTTGGTCCGAGTAACACTTAAGAATTCAAATTTCTAAAATGATTTTGAGTTTTAGAATGTTAATATATTCGCTTAAATGTGTAAATTTCAAAAACTGATTTGGTATATTGAAATTTAATAGTTTAGTTAAAAATTTTCAAATTTCCTTACAGGTTTTAAAATTTTGATATTTTAGAATTTTACCTTAAATTTTCAAAATTCAATTTCTAAAAACGATTTTTGTATTTTTAACTCGGTTACATATTTTGCCTTTACATCAAACCTCTGTACTTCAACTTTGAAACATTTCAATCTTTCTTTTTAGAAATTTAGATTTTTTTATTCAAACACTAAAATGTCAAATACATGTATTCAACAACTTTTTTAACATTTTGCCTTTTTAGTCTTTTACTTCAAATATCCAAAATATCAAAATCCAAACCTGGTTTCAATTTTGAAACTATTTCAAAAACACTTCTGGTTGAACAAAAGAGGTTTAAGATAGTTAGAATATTGAACGGTCTGATATTCAAAATTAAAATCGGGTTTGAATATTTGAAATTTTGGATATTAAAGGTAAAATTCTAAAACCTCAAAGTGCTTAGGTTATTTATAATACAATGTAATGTAAGAACATTGGAATAAAAATTCTCAATTCCTAATAATCTAAAACGTTTCAATGTTGGATTTTAGAAGTTTGTAGCTAGTTTTAAACAATCAAAATACGAAAATATTACTGAAATATAGATTGTTAAGTGTAAGCTTTTTGAACAAACGGTAGATCAAACACTCAAACGTTCAAATTACAAAAATTGTTTATTTGAAATTTGCATTTTGAACATTTAAGGAAAATATCGAAATTATTAAAATTTCAAAACCTGTTTTCAATTTTGAAAATTTAGATTTTAAACAAAAAGAATAATAAACGGATTCGATGGTGCTATAAATATAAGTCTTTTGTCAAGGTAGTTCAGTGACTTGTGGAATAAAATATTGTTTCATAAAAGTTCAGGCTTCCTCCAAAAATATTTATTTCGCAAGTTTACTTCAGTGTCCATTTTACAAGCTACGAATAAGCCGACCAGTTCCGAATACCCTAGCGGTAGCCATTCAATTCAACCCTATATATTTCTATGTAAAACTATGATTCTCCATTGTGGCCCTGCCCTACCCCAAAGGGTCAGGATCTGAACAATTTAGATTCTGCACTACTCTAGGATGCTTCCACATAAGATTCAGCCTTTCTGGCCCAGTGGTTCTTGAGAAGAAGATTTTTAAAGATTTTTCCTATATATTTCTATGTAAAACTTTGATTCCTCATTGTGGCCTCGCCCTACCCCTGGGGGTCATGATTTGAACAATTTAGAATTTACACTACTCCAGGATGCTTTCACATAAGTTTAAGATTTTCTGGCCAAGTGGTTCTTGAGAAGAAGATTTTCCAAAAAAAATTCCCATATATTTCTATTTCAAACTTTGATTCCCCTTGTGACCCCGCCCTACCCCTGGGGGTCATGATTTGAACAATTTAGAATCTGCACTACCCTAGGATGTTTCCACATAAGTTTCAGCTTTTCTGGCCCAGTGGTTCTTGAGAAGAAGATTTTTTATGACCCCACCCTATTTTTGTCTTTTCTTGATTATCTCCCCTTGTGATGGGACTTTGCCCTTCATTTTAACAATTTAAATTTAATTTCCTTTACCCAAGGATGCTTCGTGTCAAGTTTGGTCAAAATTAGCCCAGTGGTTCTTGAGAAGAAGTCGAAAATGTGAAAAGTTTACAGACGGACGGACAACGGACAAAATGTGATCAGAAAAGCTCACTTGAGCCTTCGGCTCAGGTGAGCTAAAAAGTCAGATTAATTGCTTACCAATAAGTTATTTGTATTTCCAAAAGGATAAAGAAAAACTAGGGGTACTGTGAACATAGTGCTCATTTTAATGATACCCCACGCCTCCTATATGATTATTATGAAAAAGTCCATGTTTTGCTCTGGGAGAACCGAAATAAGTGTCAGATCAAAATCACATGTATAATGGCACCATGTAATAAAGAATCTATGAAAGTATCATTAAATCTTATTTAGTGGAATGGACAAATTGCGGATAAGAGATGGATAAACCCTTCTATATTAGAAAGAATAGCAGTATCCATGTAATGCTAATGATGCCCAAACTATGTGCCAGATCAAAAATTAAATAAAGAATTGTTCTTTGGCACTATTTTACATAGATTCTATGAGAGTCTGATTAAATTCTGTGAAGCCTCATTAAATTTCATCAGTGGTAGAAGAGGAGTTGTGGATAAGAAATGGGTTACCCAAAGCGTATCAGACAGACGGACGTACAGACAGATGGATGAACAAACATCCCATCTCTATATACCCATTCCCCTGCTTTTCAAGCGGGGGCATTATAAGTCACATTTACAATGAAGAAAACAACGAAGAATAAGTTTCTCGCAGTGTTTAAATAGGATATTCGGAACTAGTAAAATGACAACACGAAAATATTCCGGTATCTTCAAGTGTTCTAAATATTTATTTTAAACAAGTTTTAGTATTTGTTAGAGTACATATTAAACTTACTTTTGTTACCCGGAATGTTGTTTTATGTGAAAAAATGATGTCTCTACAGAGGTTTTTCTGCAGACTTACGCGTCGCGGTGATTCAGATTTGTTTCATTGTAAAAGTATGTCGACTCTTTCAAGTACGATAACGAAGCTGAAAAATCAAATTTTCGCATAATTCAAACACTCATAAAAAGCCTTTTTACCAAAGGTATCAGTTTATTTTAACACTCTTTAATGTATCAATTATCAGCTCTTTAATTAATAATTATTTGGAACTGGTCAAAATCCGGAACCGGCAAAACGCCTCTACCCATGACTTCTAAGCGACGCCTTTGGCTCATGAAAGGCCAGCTAGATTTTACATTTTTTTTAAATAGCATGTGAGCGCAGTTAGTAAAAATACAATGACCAGCCAAAGGAAAAAACTATCTGCGCTCTTATATATTCTAAGGGCTTCGTCAAAGAGTGGGGCGGGGTCAAAATTCAATGGGAATTGAATGAAAACATGATACCTCTACCCAAATAAAAGATCTTTAGTATGTATGTTCTATGGTTGATACAATGACCTTGACAGCAAATACAATTTATCATTAAGTCAAATGCTGACTGACGTTTTTCATACTAATTGCTAGGCAATTACATGCATTTACATTTTGAATAACGACGGATTTTTATCCTGACAAGTAACACACGGCGGACGTGACCGGTTGGCTGGGGACGCTCACACCTTCATGACACCTGATCCCACTATTGATGTTTCGGAGGTCAGTATGTTGCTCCTCTCCTGTTTTGTATTGTTTAATGGACTTCTGAGCTTGAATGCTGATCGCTATCGCCATATATTTCACGTAGCTATTTCAAGTTTTTCATTGTTTAATATTTAAAAAGAAAGGGGGGATGATAATTATTAATTTTAATTTGATTTGTTGTGTGTGAGGTTACAATCGACACTGCACGCGCACTGACCAGTATATGAGTATGGCATCGGATCCAGTGAAAACAAATGGTTATAAAATATATGGGCATTTTTATTTTGTATAGATAATATTGATTTTATTGAAAGTTTTAATACGAAATGCTATTTATTGCACATAGTCATTTAAATATTTATTTTGTCTCTGGTGCTGTTTCAGAACACATCAACACAAAATTTAGTAACCAAACGCTATTTAGATGCCCAACTGTGCTTCCTTTTTGGTACTTTTCATAACCATACATCTTACATAAACCCAGTTATTGTTAAGTTCATTATCTACATATTTCATGCAAATCTAATCAACAAATATTTTTAGACGTATACATGGTATAGTTCTAATAAATGTTGATTAAAGTATGGCCGTGTATCAAAAATGTATTATAGTTATGTTTAATGTTTAATGTTAACAAACTCTTTATACCAATTTAAGATAATCAATTTAATTCCATTTTCTGTTGGTACCAACACAAAATCTTTTGGATGCACAATCAAGAATCGCACATTGCATTACCCTATAAAATTATGAACCCGTTGAAAGAATTCTTATTTACGGAAACGATGCATATTTTTGGGAGTTTGGTGACAGCACCTCTTTAGAATTGAATGCAGTCGCTGTCATAAAAATGAAATTTAAAATGTTATTTTTTTTTACCTCTGTCAAAATGATGGATCATTTAGTTTACCATATTTCATATAATTTAAAGTTTAAAAAAATTATTTCATGAAAAATAAAATTAAATACTAAATTTCTAAAACCTTACTATTTAACGCTTAATGATATTGGGCCAAACAAAAAAGGAATAAAGGATGGTAGACCATTACAAACACGTCCCAACTAATGTTGACATGGGAGTTTTTGATCTTTTGCTATCCGAGGACTATGAAAGTCACACGATTTTTGGTTAGAAGTATTCTTGTTACTACACAGAATCAAATCACAGGTAAGTGCAATCTGAACTTTAAAAATAAGGGAAATTCTTTTTTCAATATGTTTTCAATAAGGAATTTTTCCACACAGAAATGAAATAATAAGGTCTCTTTTCCTCATGTGCACATTCTAACACAACTACAAATAGATAGGCCGTTGGTGCAACCGATCATTAAAGCTGACATGAATTCTTTAAAACGCAACATGTTCATCTATGTACGACTTGTTTCATACCAATTATAGCCGTATTCCGCCATATTCCTTTCAGATACCTTGTCTCATTGTAACGCTATATACCCCAATGTGTTCGTCAAACTTGAATGATTTTTTGGCATGGGTATTGACTTGTGCACATCTCCGATGGTAAAGCATATAAGAACACATGAGGTGATCAAGACACTTCAAAACGACAATAAACATAATAACATTTCTGAATGATTATTGATTTGAATCAAAAGTAAAAAAGTTTGGAAGAGAAATTTAGATGCACAAGTACGTATTTTTACAGTGCGCCGATTTATGCAGAAGAAAATTGAAATAAAAAGCAGTAATATCCGCAAACACATTTTGAAATTATTATCATTTGAATGGAACACAACAACCAACGTACGTCTTTGATTTGCAGGTCCTATGCAATTGATGCATATCGAGAAAACGCCTCGAACGCTGTAAACGTACCCATACCTGGTAATAAGGTTACTGCATCAGTTCAAACATGTGCACGAGTCAAGTGATATACACCCTGAATTCCATTATTTGAAATATGCATCGCAAAAAGGAAATAAACTCCATAAAAGCCCAGTAGTAAACACACGGTCACTACACTACAGACTAGCACGTCGATACACTTAGTCCGTGCTGATCAGATTTTGGTCAGGGAAAATATCACAAGTGGAAAGAGAAGTTATTTGGTATTTGCGCGGCTGAAAGGGGGGGGGTATTATAACTGCTGTTCATAAGGTTTAACTGTAAATTGTCTATCTACATGTACATAGTTCTAATATACATTCTATACAAAGTCATGTATATAGTCTGCAGTTGGTTTCATCGCAAAATTCTTTATCAATTAAAACGGATTATTTTAGTACTCATCTCATATCTAAACCAATTAATTTGATGTACGGTAATTATTTACTTCAAATCTTAAAAGCAATTAACCAGAATTCAAATTATGTGTACATCTATACGCTCTTTCACACACACACGGAGAAAGCCATCCCCTGTTCAGATTGATATTTAGGCATTTGACTTTTTTATGCGGGAGGGTGGGGGGCTTGCAAAAATAATTGACATGACCGTTATTTGGAAGACAGACATTTCCGCCGTATTCACTTTTGAGATTTTTTTTAAAATGTGTCACTCCGACCACAAATTATGTGCATTTTGAGGAACGTAACTGTTTTATAATTATGTTGTTACAGGAAGTCTTTCGAGATTTCAGTATCCGTGCTTGACAGTCTAGCTATGTTTTTATATAAAAATAATTTCTTTAGGAGTATTTGGACGATAATTTTAAAGATAGGGTAGGGAAACTTTAAACCTGGTTGAATATGGATAATTTGTATTTACTCTTTTGTATATTGAACTCCCTCTCTCTCTCTCTCTCTCTCTCTCTCTCTCTCTCTCTCTAACCAACCGTTAGGGCATGCGCGGATCTAGACGGGGGTTAGGGGGGGGGGGTCCCCCCCCCCTCTGGAATTTGCAAGGTTATTAAATTTATATACAATAGCAAGAAAAAAGTTAACTTTGATCCCCCTCGGGAACCCAGACCCCCTGGGAAAAGCAAATTTGTATGAAAGTGGTATGAAAAGTCAAAGGTTTGAAGCATTAAAAGTCATCGACTACCCCCACACACCACCCCACCCCACGAAAGAGGTTTTTGAAGTTTTGGTCGAGTTTACTTTTTCTTTTTTTTTTTTTGCTTGTCAAGAAATTTCTGGGTTGAAATTTTTTTGTGGGGGGGGAGGGGGGGGGGGACTGGGGTGGACGCCCCTGGAAAAAATTTCTGGATCTGCGCCTGCGTTAGGGCAATAATAGGTATATAGGTATAAAATTCTACGCACTTTGTGCTGTACCATTTATAAAGCCTTAGGACAGATCAACGATTTTTTTTCAGGCAGAATGTCATAACATCATCAATTGAATAATAATTTTACTTTGGACAAGAAAGTAACCTAAACGCCTAAATTGAAAAAGAAACTAGAGGTATTGAGAGCAATTAGCTCACTAAATGATACCCCCGCCTCCCATATGGTTATAATGGCAAAGTACATATTTTGCGGTTGTCGCGAAACCCAAAATATGTGTCGGATCAATAAGTAAAATAGGATGTGCACAATGGTAATATGTAATAAATTTGTGATCTTGTGAAAGTTTCATTAAATTTCACTCAGTGGTATAAGAGGATTTGCGGATAAGAGATGGGTACCCCCACAGCGTAACAGACAGACGGACGGACGGACGTACAGACGGACGAACATTACGATAACTATATACCCTCTAGCGTTTCAAGCGGGGGGGTGGGGGGTGTTATAATAAACGTGAAATATATAATCAAAGGAAAGAGAACATTGGGAACTTTCTCAAATACCTTCTCAAATGTGTCGAACCTTGACCTGGACAACAGACAAGAGAATTTTAAAAGCTAATTTTAGGTAGAATATGGTATTGTCACGGGGAATTGGCTTTCTCTTCCTATAGAATAGAATATGATTATTCACTAATCAAGGGCCCAAGGGGGGCATGAACAAATTATTACAATATGATTACACTGATTACAATTGCATATTATAGATGTATAAATGTAATATGACTAGTATTAGGTTTGACATGGAGAAATGCAATACCACAAGTTGTATCATCATGAAAAAATAGGATTTGTTACATATTCACAGTACAGTCTCACACATATTTCACATTCTACTCTAAGTATACATAGTTGCATACCCACATACACAAACATACATTTACTGTTACACATATCCTTTGGCTAATATTCATTAATTATTCATGTCTAGATATTTAATTCACATTAAATTCTATTTTCATTATCACTGAACCACAGAATCAAACACGTTTATTATACATGTACCCCTCGCAACAATTTGCGTGAGGTATTATGTTTTAGCCCGTCCGTCAGTCAGTCAGTCAGTCCTGTTTTTCTTTCTTTTTTTTGGTTTTGTTTTTGTTTTTTTTTTGGTTTTGTTTTTGTTTTTTTGTTTTTTTGGGTTTTTTTTGGTTTTTGTCAGAGCAACTCCTCACTGCACAGAATTTTGTCAAACTTTGCAGATATTTAAAGGAGACAATGTGTAGATTTGCACATCACTAGGAAATTCCGAATTCTATATTTTTTCGGGAATTTGCTGACTTTTACATTAAGATTTTCGCCATATCTTGAATATACTAGAGATGAGCAGTTGGTCAGCGCAACTCCTCATAAACCGCTGCACACAATTTCGTCAAACTTTGCAGATATTTAGGACACAATGTGTATAGATGTGCATATTACAAGGAAATTGCGATTTCTTTATTTTTTTCTGGGAATTTCAGCATTTCGATTTCTGGGGGAGCGTTGGGTATGTGAACCTGCTCACTTTTTCTTTCATTGTGCATAAAATTATAAATAACTTTAAATCAAATTTTATTAGGTCTAATAAAGCAAAAGCGACATACATTTTCCTCAAATCTACCGTTAATCTAAACAAATCCTATGAACGCAAAGTGTGGGTATATAAAAATGCAGACATGGACAAACTAAATTCACCCATTGAAAATACCGATTGGGAGAATCTCATTTGTAATGCACAAAATGTTGATCAAGCAACGGAAAACTTCTCTTTGACATTTATGAATATAGTTAGACAAAGTACACCTGAACAATCTGTTATTATACGGCCCAAAGATAAACCATGGTTTGATTCTGCATTGCGCAAAACTCTTCGAACAAAAAATAGACTTTAACGAAAAGCCCAAAAAAAGCAAAAAAGATTAATCTGATTGGACAAATTTTAAACAAGTGAGGAATAAGTTTAATAATATGAAAAAACATGCAATTGAAAACTACAACAATAATCTAGAATTAGGCTGCTAGCAAAAACAACTCGAAATTATACTGGAAAATACTGAAGGATGTTTTTAAAACCAAAATTGCCTCTGATATTCCACCATTATAACTGATATATAACTGATAGTGGTCATACAGATATTGCTTATTCAAACGAAGAGAAAATAGATGCACTTAATAATTATTTTACATCTGTATCATGTGTTGATGATAGTGGGTTAGAATTACCTGAGGCATATCATGTATGTAACAGTGAAATTATTAATGTATGTACATGTATTACTAACAGGAAATAATTGATATTGTAACTATACTCCCTACAAACAAAGCTATTGGTCATGATTATCATAACATTATTCATAAGATGTTAAAATCAGCAAAGTTTACTATTGCTAAACCTCTTTGTTTATTGTTTAATAGATCTCTAAAAGAATGTATTTTTCCCTCTGCTTGGAAATTAGCAAATGTACTTCCTCTTTTTCAAAAAGATCCTTCTGTGATGTCTAACTACAGACCAGTATCATTGTTGAGTTGTGTTGGGAAAATCATGGAAAGAGTTGTGTTTAAATATATTTATAATTATTTTCATGACAATAATCTTTTTTATAGATACCAGGCTGGTTTTTTACCTGGGCATTCAACAGTATACCAACTGATAGAAACATATGATAATATTGTTAAAGCTATTGATGATGGAAAATTTTGCTGTATGATTTTTTGTGATCTATCAAAAGCATTTAATCGTGTTTGGCACAAAGCTCTTTTATTTAAGCTTAAGACATATGGGATTTCTGGTAGTTTGTATAAATGGCTTGAGAATTATCTGAATTGTCGGTACCAAAGGGTGATACATCGTAACTTATTATCAACACCCAAACCCTTATATGCTGGTGTTCCCCAGGGCTCAGGTTTAGGACCACTTTTGTTCTTAATTTATGTTAACGATGTTGCAGATAATATGGTTACTTTTTGTAGATTATTTGCTGATGATAACTCTTTGCAGCATTCGTCTAATAATATGAAAAGAATTGAAAGAGACCTAAACAAAGATTTAAATGCTCTGGAACTATGGTCTAAAAAATAGTTATTGAAATTTAATCCCACTAAAACTAAAGTAATCATGTTTAGCACAAAGAAAAATATGGCTAGAATTGTAACCGGGTTAACAACTATAGCTTCCAAATATTCACTTTATTTTGAAACGGGATGGGAACTGCTTAGTTGTAGAAGACAAAAAGCTAGATTAAAAACAATGTTCAAACTTCATAATAATTTAGTGCCAGAATACTTAATGGACATACTTCCAAATATGCGCCGTAACACATCTATATACTCGACAAGAAATTCTCAAAATTATGATATTCCAAAGTGTCGATTACAAACTTACAAGTCTACGTTTATTCCTACTGTAGTTAACGAATGGAACTCCATTCCACTTGAAACTCGAAATTTACAGTCAATGTCGAAATTCAAATCCAAAATCAGTATTTAAAAATCTAGTTCTGCTCCACCTTCTTACTTTGAATCTGGCAACAGAAGACTAAATGTTCTTCAAACCAGACTACGACATAATTGTGTATTAAATAACGACCTTTATAGATGCAATTTAATATCAAGTCTCTTATGCACGTGCGGTAAAGTTGAGGACACGTATCATTATTTTTTCGTATGTCCAAAGTATGCAAACGTTAGAAATGCATTTTTACATAAATTTTTACAATTTGATAAAATCCACATACTAGATACACATGTCTTATTATGGGGGGGTTGAGTCACTGAATGCTGCAGAGAATGAACGTCTCTTTTCTTTTGTTCAAACATTTATTAAGCATTCTGGT
The DNA here is from genome assembly GCA_003671525.1 of Saccostrea glomerata. Lineage (NCBI taxonomy): Eukaryota > Metazoa > Mollusca > Bivalvia > Ostreida > Ostreidae > Saccostrea > Saccostrea glomerata. The sequence goes on along the minus strand of PRKT01000570.1, from coordinate 291,144 downwards.
AGATTTCCTTGTTAATTACAGTACCAATATTAATATATGACTTTGTTCAACTTTTTATATATTTAAACATATATGCAAAATGCAACATTTTGTTTACTTTTGCAAATACTGAATACTTTATATAGCATGTTTAACTGTGACAATATAAATGTGTAATTTACATGTATAGGGAGAGGGCGTTATAAGTTTTCAGAACTTGTGCTCAATTCCATTGTAATTATATTACAATAAAATATGTTCAAACCAAACCAATAAAGCAAATACATAGTATCTATTTGATTATAATTGATCATAAAGAAATCCGATCTGTTACATATTTTTTATTTAAATCATTTTTTATGAGAGTGTTATGAAAAATTTTATTATACCCCCCCCTCCTTTCACTGGTAAATATCTTCAAAAGGTGAATGATTCGTAATAATGCATGCTTTATTATAAATTTGATGAAGTTAAACCATATACATGTAATCATAAATTTTATTTACAACATTTACAGACAAGAGTAATGTTTATTTCTTTTTAAAATTATTTGCATTTTTTTCAATCAACCAAACTGAGCTATCAACCACGTGTGTCCAAGCATCTTTTACTGTTGAGTTATCAATGGATTACATGACTTCTGAGATGCATTTTTCAATAAAAGTAAAATAGGATAATTCTTTCGACATGTGCACATCCCTGTAACGATAGCAGTTTTCAGGTAAATGTTTTTATCACTGCGTTTGACGCGTTTTCTCGACCTGCATGGATTTTTGCTGTACATGAATGTGTTCCGTGTTAGTGTATTTTCACATTGCAGCAAATGCATTCAAAAATATTTTAATTCTCGGTATAGTTCTAGTTTTTTGTTTAATTTTTACTTTTCAAACATGTATTTTGTCAGTTTATGGTCTTCTAAAAACTATGCAATCGGAGATGTGTACATGTCGAAAGCCAGGCTAGAAAATCACACAAGTGAAACAATTGTATTAGGCTATATATAGCAGGTACAGGTGATCAAAAATTTTCAAAGAAATATGGCGGAATCGAAGAAATATGGCGGACAAAGGCGTACAGGAATGTAGTAAGTCGTACAAAGATGAAAAATGATGCCTTTTTAAGAGTTCATGTCAGCTTTAAAGTAAGATTTCCTAGTACAGTTAAGGTGCCAATGAGAAATATTGGTCAATTTTTCAGATAAGAAATACATTCTATGTATCGAAGGACACTTTTTAAAAAAATATTTTACTGATATCAAATAAATGTAATGTGGCATAATCTACATGCTTTGGATAATAAGATTTTATACTTAGGCTTGTCTTGTGATCTAGTCGTCACATGGATTTAGCAAATTTACTTGCAGTCTTGACGGCATTAATAAGATCCGATATTGCAAGGATACAGCCAAGTTAAAAGTATAATTTTAATTCATATCTGTTTTTTACACTATGTTGAGTTTGAAAAAAAAATACTGCGAACCTATATAAATTCTCCTATTTAATTGGTAAATTACGTTTGTTAGAACGCGTTTTAAATAGTATATAGCTTGTAAACCACAAAAAATGGCTACTGTCCTATCTGACATAATTTATTTTCAAATAAAATCTGCAACATGACGTCATGTTTGCAGATTTTATGTGGAAAAAAAAATATGTCAGAAAGGACACTACGATTAAATCATTTGCATTTAAATTCTAGAATGTCTTTTTTTTGTTTAGTCCGTATTTATTCATGCTTTTTTTCTAAAGAATACAGATTGAAAAGAATAACTCATTACGGGTTTTTATTTCCGTAAGAAATGCCGTAATTAAGTCCTTAAACTTATCCTAAAAATTATTATGAAGACCGTTTCTTGCCTTTCATATACATGCAAAGATCAAAAGGGGGAAAATGACACCAAATGCAATCCTTGTTTAGTAACTACTGACATCCCGTGGGTTGTGATACAGCTTAATTTTTAAACAACCAAGTTTATTTATTTTAATTAAATTGCTGTATGTACATACAAGAGGCCTAATCACATCTCCTGCGTGTCTATCTTTGTGTCTGACGGTAAGGAGCCCAAATGCGCATGTAAATCACGTGCGGCTGCATGTCTTTGTGTTTGACGTCAGTGAGCAAGACTTTTGAAATTGACATGAGAGGCCTCGTGTAATTTAAATCTTTTAGTCTACATTTTAAAATTCTAAATCGAACATCTTTTTTCACGATGAAATGGAAATATAAATAAGGAATCACTGTTTAGTTAGTATAGCATGCCCAGGCATATTATGCTAACTAGATAGTTACTCCTTCAGAAGGCAGGGGGTGTTAATAAATTAACCATCAGATATAACTTTATTTTCTGTTTTTATTTGTATATATATATATATATCGATAAATTTAACTATTATTTATCATTGGTGCTAAGAATTTTTATAATTCTTATTGTTTCACCAAGTGCTTCCAGCTTCAAAATCTCTGTTCTAATAAAAAAAACAGGCCTATGTATAATCGTGATATAAATAACCACCGTGTTACTACAATCATTTTTGGTGGCCAATCATACATGGAGTTAAATGTCAACATAATATAAAGAGAAAAAAAAGATGAGGAGAGTAAAATTGCGAATAGCAACAAAAAGGGTTGATTTTGTTTAATAATTCCTGAACATAAATTAAAGATAAAATGAAAATGAGAAAGGGGATTAAATATATATTTGAAAGGTGTATAAGTGTATCAAAATTTAGTTTTTAGACGTAATTGTAGTGCAAAAATATGATATAAAATGATCTGAAGCGCAAAAAGATGCACAATGACCTGAATTTCTACTTTGAGTTTTTAATAAAGAAACGATTGCACATTCTGAAATAAATATAAACTACATTTTTTTTAAAATAGTTTTGATAGCAGGATCAAATAAATAGTTATGCTTGATGTAGTTTTAACTCTCTGTATCAGAGTTTGAAGTTATTCTTTTTCTCTTTTTTCACTTTCACCTAATCTCATATTTACAATCGAGCTTATCTAGAGTGCAAGCCTGATACCAATAATGGATTATTTTTGGTCCGTGTAACACTCAAGAATTCAAATTTCTAAAATCATTTAAGTTTTAGAATGTTAATATATTCGCTTAAATATGTAAATTTCAAAAACTTATTTGGTATTTTGAAATTTAATATTTTAGTTAAAAAGTTTTAAATTTCCTAACAGGTTTTAGAATTTTTATATTTTAGAATTTTACATTAAATGTTTAAAATTAAATTTCTAAAAACGATTTTTGTATTTTAAACTCGGTTACATATTTTGTCTTTACATCAAACCTCTGTACTTCAACTTTGAAACATTTCAATCTTTCTTTTTAGAAATTTAGATTTTTGATTCAAACACTAAAATTTCAAAAACATGTATTCAACAACTTTTTGCCTTTTTAGTCTTTTACTTCAAATATCCAAAATATCAAAATCCAAACCTGGTTTGAATTTTGAAACTATTTCAAAAACACTTCTGGTTGAACAAAAGAGGTTTAAGATAGTTATGATATTGAACTGTCTGATATTCAAAATTAAAATCGGGTTTGAATATGTGATATTTTGGATATTAAAGGTAAAATTCTAAAAACTCAAAGTGCTTAGGTTATTTAAAATAAGAACACTGGAATCAAAATTCTAAATTCCTGAAAAAAATCTAAAACGTTTCAATGTTGGATTTTAGAAGTTTGAAGCTAGTTTTAAACAATCAAAAGACAAAAATATTACTGAACTATAGATCGTGAAGTGTTAGCTTTCTGAACAAACGGTAGATCAAACACTCAAACGTTTGCATTTGCATTTTGAACATTTAAGGTAAAAAATCGAAATTATTGAAATTTTAAAACCTGTTTTAAATTTTGAAAATATAGATTTTTAACTAAAATATCATATTTCAATATACCAAATTAGGTTTTCAATAGAGAAATTTTTAACTAATACATTAACATTCTAAAACTCAAAATCTTTAAGAAATTTGAATGCAAATGAGAAAACTTAACTACATTGTATCTGACATTCGTTTGGTTTTTTCTTTTAATGAATAATATATTCTATAAAATGGATGATAAAGTGATTATGCTGAAAAAAATATTTAAGATTAATTTGAAAACTTAATTTAACAGAAAATTACAGTGCTTGCCAAGTAAACAAGCGTAGTTGTTATATAAGCTGTTAGAAAAGTTTTTTTCGATAGAGAGATAAAGATACATGATAAGCAACAATCAACAAAAAATCACTATGGCGGTTTTTTTTATCAGCTTGCTTTGTGATCTCGAGTTCACATCCCTCTTTCACAGGGTAACAATTGCCCGTCACATCCCTTCTGCCCGTAAGCCATAGAATATATCTTGTTCACGGAGATATTGAAATTACGAAGATGTATCAAGTTGAAAAATCCATCTTAACAAAATAAATCGGAAGCAGCGTAATAAAGGACCTTCTAGAACATCAGAGGTTAGATCAGGTACCATGGAGAAATAGGCATCCCTTGAAGATTGACAGTATGCTCATTGTTAAAATCGGGAAAATTCAAATATCCGTACACAATTATGGTGTAAATAATGGGTTAACAATTAGTATGAAAACGTACGAAAGCTTAAGACTTCCGATTATTATTTTTTTACTTCATGTATTAAGGAGGTTGCCTTTATTCAATTTATGTTTTTTTTATTTTAATAATTATGTCTTAAACTGTATTTTACAAAATCAAGTCTAATTTATTGGTTTATACTCTTGACACAATAATGCACCAGTTGAAGAAAACAGAACTTTTGATTCTGGTTTTAAACATTTTACTCTTTCGTTGATACAAGGTCCACACATTGTCGATATAATGGTGCTACAAAACAAGAAAAAGGTTATTATTACCAAACTGAATTGTCAACAGCATATTCAGTGATAGTTACCTTCTTTGTTCAAAACACCTCTTTGATAAATAATTATCATTAGTTATTATTCTTTTTAATTTGCATGGAATTAAATCAGCTTAAATAAACTTCGTAAATGTTCAGTAAAACATTAATGGCAAATTGCCAAACATCTTAAATCAGTGAGTGAATCACGTTAGCATACGGACGTCTTAGAATGAAATGATAACAAAAATAGCCAACTATAATATTTTCCAATATCTTAATGCAATTTAATTGTTTTAATATAGAGACTTGATACTTACCTTCACATTCTGTACTTAAACACCGCCTATCATGGAAACAGGAAAGGTAAGTGATAAAGCTAAGATATCTCACATACATGTAATTATTTGAATTAAATAAATCATTTTATTAGTGTTCATGGACTAAACATAGTTTTGAGTCAATCCAATAGATTATTTTATTTGATTACTTCATAAAAACTAGGCATGCTTAGTTTATATATTTTATTTTAATGAAGAGAATGTTCAGAGTTAAAACTTAATTCATTCCTTTAAAAATTCTTTTATTATAATTAAGACTACATGTGATTGCTCTTAGGAATAAGACATTCTTAAAACCTTATCTAAAACATTTTTTATATTAAATAAAACGCAACGACATTTAACACAATTGTTAAAATATTGATGTTTTTTTTTATAAATCTCGTCCATTCATTGAGAATCATATATTCAAAGCCTGTATATACATTTTTTTCTAGACGAAGTATGTAATTATTCAAACAGATCTTGACTGTCCTCAAAGAAAGGCATGTAAAGAAACCTTTAAGGATTTAAAGGCAGTTTAATGATGATGGATTGTGATTTTTCGTTAAATAGACAAATCTGTGTATGCAATTACAGCTTGTTGTTCCAACAAGGAAGGCAAACAATATGAATTGAGCTTGGTGATGTGCTAGAAATGAAACAATGTTCTTCCAATTATTAAACCCAAACTGTTGATATTTTCTATTAGAATGTTGTTCTTACTTTTAATTTTTAGATACTTCTTGTTTTTTTGGCCGTGTATGTGGCAATTCTACAAGCCAGGTCTACACGATCGCGAGGTTACAAATGCAAAGGTAATGAAAGTTTTAAAGGGAAGAATTGTGCAGGTAAACTTATTATTTGTATTAAATTGTGTATTTGAGAGTTGCTATGCATTGTAAACTGAGAATATTTTAAATCTAGATATTCCTTTTTGCATAATTACCAGTCTTAGATTGACTTGTCCAGTGTGAGACAGCAGTGTGAGATTTTTCTGTCCTACACTGTGTATTACTACGCCGCGGACGATAACGTTAACATTCCTTCTTTGTTTAAAGAGATTGAAACAATGTTTAAAAATATCACATATACTTTAAAGTTGTTTTTTAATGTAAATCCACCCTCCTGTGATGTCATAGGTTTTTGCAAAAACTTATTAAATTAAATTCATACCCAACAGAACAATATATACTGAAACGCAAAAGAAACGCAACAAGCAGTAATATACAAATGTTTGATTTTTTTTATCTAATTATTTTCAAAAATGAATACAGTAAGGCTAAACTCACTTTTCAGAACATCAGATTTGATAAAAATGTTAAATGATTATCTTTTTACTTTACTAAGTAACATATACCAGTTAAAACACCCCCTCCCAGCCATTCAAGTAAACGTGCAAGACTGCCATAAACAACAATTGAAGCTTTATTTCTACGATACAATAGGTTCATCAATATCGAGATCTGAGCGAAGGAATTATTCTTAGCCATTTTTAAATGCCCGTTTTTCAGATGATTAGGTCGAATTTTCTCTAACTGAGAGCAGTGTAGCCACCTTTGGACTTCCAGTACAAGTACTGTCCTTAATGCATATGATACGCAAGACCCTGTTGAGGCGAAATATAGTAAATTTTTGCATCAGCAGCTCTCCATCACCTTTACATTGGAATTTTCCAGCTAGAGCGATGAAAATGCGTACTTAAACCATTTTCAAGAAGCCTTAGCATCCTTACGGGAAAGGAAAGGGGAGTTTATTTTTTGAAATATTGCTGTATTACTTGTGAGGAACAGTAAAAACATTTAAACTCGATAATATTGCCAAATGTTTTGTTAAATATGCAATTTTTTATTTTTGTTAAGCAGCCTCAAACTTGACTTCCGGTCATGGTATGAAAATCGTTTAACCGTTAAATTACCGATGTTTACCAAATTGAAGATATCCATGATTTTAAGATACAATATTCTTTATTTACATAATTGTTTCCCCCTAAAGTAGGGTGTTGCGTTTCTTTTGCGTGTCAGTTTATTTTGGAAGAATGAATTTCCATAGGCGTTATGATAAATATTGTTAAGGAAGAGAATTTTAAAAACGCAAAGAAGAAGGTACATTTTCAATACAAATTAAGCCCGATATTTTTCGAAAATATGAAAGTGATATGAGAAATCAAAATTCATTATTTCTTAATCATAGGAATCCCTTGCTGTAAGAATATTCAAGTCGTTTTTCTCATATGACATCCTTAATGCTGATTGTGACGTCATTAACTTGTGCAATTTCCCGTATTTTCTTAAAAAGTTGCAGAAGACATCAATTTTCAGTGGAATTTTCTTTAAGAAAACATACCCTGCCACCGTTGCCCGGAAAGATTTTGAGATATGTGATTTTTCATAGCAGTTTACATAATATATCCAAAAATTAAAGTGGGCGACGGTGGCAAACACTATTTTCTAAAGGAAAATTCGTACAGAAATGAGTCATTTTGATGCTTTTCTGCATTAAACTTAGAAATGCACCAAATTACTGACGTCATACTTCCAGAAAGGCCCTCCTTTATGCCATATTCTTTCATGCTTTATCATATTCATCTACTCAACTATTGCTAAAGCCAATTTCATAACCTTTTGAGAACATTATATTTTCAGGGCACAATAAAGCTGAAACTGTACCTTCCTCTTTCCTTTATGTAATCAATTATTCAATCTTTAAAAATGTTGCAAAGGGCAATAACTCCTACTCAGTTAGCTTCATTCATGCATTTTCTTTATTGTACTTCTAATGTAAAATAGTTTCCCTGATATTTACAATTCAAAAGTATCTTATAAGTAGAAAGTATTCCGAACTTTCAGCGTCATAATTATGCAATTTACTCAGTTTCTTCATAATATTTATGATACTGCAGTTTACAAAAAATGTACGATTTTTTATGTTGACATATTTACGTCTCCATTCTTAAATAATGTGGCGACCTATAAATATATGGTAAATTCAAACTTTATTGAGTGAAAATAAATTCAATTTTTGTACTTTTAACCATTAAAGTTGTTAGGGTGAAAATACCTTAAACCTATTGAAATAAACTTATTTTCATTCAAAATATCGTCGTATTTTCACTTTTTAAAAGGCACTATTTTTTTGCGGAAGGATTCTTCTGAAATGAATTTGTACGCTATCGGGTAGACATGTTTTTATTCCCAGATTTTTTCGATGAAATTAATTTATATGGACTGAAATTCATTTTATTAGTTTACACTACCTGTAAACCATTTTCAAGTACGTTTTCTCCGATGGTGTATTCAGATTAAATTAGATGGAAAGTTAAAAGAATATACTAGTATATTAGCCATATGGCGACGTTACGGACAGGCTGTTATTTTAAATTATTTATAATGCGAGAAAAACAATCATTGTGAGAATTGTGAAGGTAAACTTATTATTTAAAATAAGTTATACATTTGACAGTTGTTGTGCATTGTAAACTGGGAATATCTTAGATTATTTTTTTTCTTTAGTCCATGCCTGTGACAATCATAAGTGTAAGAATGGAAATTGTGAGGCAGATAGGTGCAGTAAACGAGGTTACAAATGCAAATGTAATGAAGGTTACACGGGGAAGAACTGTGAAATTAAAGGTAAAGTATTTATTATACGAGGTGCATTTCAAAAGTTCTGAGAACTGTTTAATAAAAAAAAACCTTTTACCGAAATTATTGAGTTTGATATCACTCATCGTCTCAAGCCACGGTCCGGAATCCGCATATAGCTCTCTCCTACCCGTGGCTGCTTGATCACAAAAAGTGTCGTAATCTTGAATATTTACGCCTCTCTATTGTGACGTCATATTCAGTCAGTGGCAAGTTTTGTTTCCATCGCAATCGAAATCAACAACTGACGTCAACAGTATACAAGAAATATTTCCTATACTGCGATTGGATATTGAAATGTCGCGATAAAGTTCAGCATCCGACTATGCTTTACTCGCATTGGTTAATATTTTAATGAGCTACGAAGAAATCTCTCCTCGTTCAACCACGTCCAGATGGGAGAGGAGCGTACATTTTGGCCGTGGTTTGCGACGATGGATATCACTGGAAAGATCAGAAAAATATACACATATTGTGACGTCACTTTGTAATTATTATGACGAAATTACTCCGAAAATGACGTCTGAATTAGGGAATAACTATCCTCTAATTTGGTATTTGCGACCGTTAATGCTGATTTAACGGTCGCAAACTGAGTTTTACCGGCGACGCGTAAGCGGAGCCGGTAAAACGGATGTTTGCGACCGTTAAATCAGCATTAACGGTCGCAAATACCAAAATAGAAGATTGTTATTCCCATTCTAATGCAATCCATGCATTCTATCTGTTGTTTACGTCTTATTTTGTTGAGTTTTGTGACATGAAATACGTCACGGAGCATTGTGTTTTTGCGTCGCTCTATTATGACGTCACAATGAAAAGCTTTCACACTCGTTAATGCTCGTTTTACTGCTTCAAACATCAGTGCATTAGCCAATCAAAATGTGTTTTACAAAACTATTGCATTAGAATATAGAATGATTAGTATACTGGCTATTATTTATATTTACTAACCTATTTTCACTCATCCAAAACGATTTAATTTCAATAGACAAGCGATATTCAAAATTTTACATTGGTGTGAAAAATTAAAACCTGATCAATAAAAGTTTGGACCTGTCTTTAAAATTGTCTCATGTGGATAAAAACGCGACTTTTCAGTATGCTAAACATTCTATATTCTGACGTCTCTTTCGGAATTATTACGTCATAAAAATTACAAAGTGACGTCACAATATGTGTATATTTTTCTGGACCCTGGTCTTTCCAATGATATCAAACTCAATAATTTCCATGAAACGGTAAATTTTGTATCAAACAGCTCTAAGAACTTTTGAAATGCCCCTCGTAATTTGAAACAAAGCAGAAATCACCTTTATGACCCCTTTTCAAACAGAGTGCATGATACAAATTTTATAAGATGTGACTGATGCCAAGGTTTTAACCTCAATGTTAAATATTCTTCTTAATGCCTTTTTTTGACCAACACTGGACGAACAACCAATTAGGGTGAATTCACCATGCATCGGACACATACCTTGCTTCGGACAACTTTAGACAATAAACTCTCTTTCAACTTAAGAGTTCCGTGTATTTACTTGTTTCTGTCTTGAAGCTGAAGATTTAAATTTTTTAATGATACCGATTGTTATTATCATGTTGTGATAAAAATACCCCGAGAATTTACGTCATATTTTACATAATCAAAGGGGAATGACAAGAAATTGATGATTTTGTGATTTTTAGAGTTATCGTTCTTTAAATTCGACTTCAACGGAACGAGATAGACTTTGGTGAATCAAGTCCAAGACTGGTAATTTTACATAAATTTTAAAGAAATTTCACTTCAATGTTCGTATAATTCTTTTTAGAGCTGGTTTTCACTACTATGTTCATTTCTCCGTACATCGGACACAAATTAACCATGCATCGGACACTTTCCGATGCAAAGGTAAGAACTACCATTTTCATACAGAACCCAGCTGACAGCTGTTTTTTTGCGGAAAAAGAAAATAAAAACTCTATATTTTCAGTCAAGAAACAAGTTTTTGATATATGACGTCTGAAATTTGACTCAATTTATTTCTACAAACCAGAGTATGAAAAACCATGAGAAAAAGGCGCGAACAGCCGCATTATAAGCATTTCTTAGGCAGAGTGAGGTCTCTTGAATCGTTCTATATTTGTGCAACGATATTGTCAATCAAATTTAAGTTGAGGTTTATTTCTTAGATAAAAGATAAAAATATATCCATATCAAGGATTTTAAAGCACTGTGATAAAGGTATGATATTTTTCCGGTCTAAATACCGTCTGTCCGATGCATGGTAAACAATGTCCGATCCATGGTGAATTCTGAGTTATTCCTAAAAACTCGATTTCTGAGGATATTTTTCAATAAAGAGCATGTAATTGTGTCCCAAATTGATATTTTAATCACAAACTAAATGTTAAACTCCATTTTGATGATTTTCTGTCCATAGCGATATCGCTAGAATTTGTTGAAGTACAAGGGTGTCCGATGCATGGTGGATTCACCCTAAGCCTACATGTATTAAGTTCTCAGCACATATTGAAAATCGCAAAATGGCTACTAATGGTAATGACTCTAGATCTTAACGTAATTTCCCTTTATGACTGTCTTTCGTTTCTTTCATATTTGGATAGACTGATTTTAGAAATACATGGCAAAATAAAAGACAAGCGGGGTGTTTTGGCTTTCCATTGATCTTATGTCTCGCAAAGTAGTCCCAAAATTATCAGCATGCTTTGAGAAGGATCAACTTATTTTTTAAAATGAAGGGCGAAAAAGAATAATATATCTTCTGAGTGCAAGTGAACTCCAGATTCAATCTATACTGTGATCAAAAGAATTTTTTAATCAAATCTGAATCAATAATAGAATCAATTAAAGAAACTAAATGATTTTAAAATGCAAACATTTAAAAGTGACATGGAATTGAAGTAGACTTTTCTTGTAGACTTTGATCGATTGTGAATCCTTCTCAGACTGAAGGGCCATTAAAGGGCCATTAAATAAATTTAAATTTAGACTTTAGAAGGGAGACTACGGAGTATAAACGGGGTAGCTATATAGTTGAGGAAATTGAAATCTTTAAACAATTTTTGTCAGTTTTGAATATTTGCACTATTTTTAACAAGCAAACTAATTATCAAATTTGAATATCCATACCCATTCCGGATTCCTAAACTTTAAAAGAAATCCTTACGAACAAAGATACGTAGAGGGTTATACAGTAAATGTTCTTCCAAGTTCCTTACATGACTCCGAATGCACTAAAATATTAAGAGCATGGAAGGAAAAACCTCGGAAATACTGTACAACAATATATTCGAAAAGTAATCAGATGTGTTATTGTTCTTACTGAAACTTTATAGTTCTTGGAGATCTTTCAGCAATCTGTCGGAATTCCCATTGGTACTAATTGCATCTGTTGTTAGCAGAACTAAATTTGTATTCATACGAAAAAGAGTTTATTCAGAAACTTTGACATGAAAAGACGAAGTCTCTTGTTGTGGCCTTTAATTCTGCATCTAGATATTGAAGACATTTTATCGAGGAACGATATTCATTTTCATTCCCACGTTGGAACGGCATTCATATTTTGAACTAGGGAAAAAATCCACAAAGTCTGACACATTTGTTTCATATTTGGAGATTTTAATAGATAAGGACGTAAATGGAAATCCAACAAAGTTTGTAACAAATTTAAAGTAATGACTTCAACTGTTCAAGTGTTTCTCAAATGAAGCAAGCTCTCGGCAAATAAGTTGGTTATACAAGGAAATGAACTGTCTCATTTTAAGACATTTTGCTTTGAGATCTGTGTTTGCTTTGCTCCTAATCTGTTTTGTCTAATTAGACAGTTTGAGCTTAATTAATGTTAGCTATCTTACTATTTCATCTTAAACATTTTCCTCTACAATGTCTTGGCCACAATTTAGCACTGGACAACTTGAAGCTTGGGAAACATTTATATACTACAATAACTATTCATTTAAAAAACCCTTAAACATCCTTTAACGATCTTGTTTGAAAATTCATACTCCATTTGTTCACTACCTCACTACTTCCTATTCAGTGCATGTGATTTAAACAAATGTGAATCTTACAAGACCTAACTTGAACTAAAATATTTTCGTGTCCACACTGAAAGGACAAGTTACCAACAAATGTTATTTCGAAGAGTGAAGTTTAATAAACCCTATAAGAATTTTTTCATATTGCTACAAAAATTATTCAATAATAGTAAATAAGGAACATAAGGACCTTCTATCCTGAGATTTTGAGTGGATTTTGGTCATGTCCTTTATTTATAAAATTCTGCATCATTTTTAAATTCTAGCATAAAATCGGGAAAAAAAAGCTTATTGACCCCCATTTTTTTTTATTTGAATTTTAATTCAGTTATGTATGTAAAAATTAAAAATATACTTGGCAAAAAAAGTTTAAGACTTTAAATATCAGGATCGAACGTCATTAATGGAGAATTTTGCTATTAATAAAAAAAAATAAAAGAGCAATACAGTGATTTTAACCCCTTTTCTTTTATAGCCTGCGAGGCAAATACCAAATTAGAAGATAGTTATTCCCTAATTCAGACGTCATTTTCGGAGTAATTTCGTCATAATAATTACAAAGTGACGTCACAATATGTGTATATTTTTCTGATCTTTCCAGTGATATCCATCGTCGCAAACCACGGCCAAAATGTACGCTCCTCTCCCATCTGGACGTGGTTGAACGAGGAGAGATTTCTTCGTAGCTCATTAAAATATTAACCAATGCGAGTAAAGCATAGTCGGATGCTGAACTTTATCGCGACATTTCAATATCCAATCGCAGTATAGGAAATATTTCTTGTATACTGTTGACGTCAGTTGTTGATTTCGATTGCGATGGAAACAAAACTTGCCACTGACTGAATATGACGTCACAATAGAGAGGCGTAAATATTCAAGATTACGACACTTTTTGTGATCAAGCAGCCACGGGTAGGAGAGAGCTATATGCGGATTCCGGACCGTGGCTTGAGACGATGAGTGATATCAAACTCAATAATTTCGGTAAAAGGTTTTTTTTTATTAAACAGTTCTCAGAACTTTTGAAATGCACCTCGTATAATAAATACTTTACCTTTAATTTCACAGTTCTTCCCCGTGTAACCTTCATTACATTTGCATTTGTAACCTCGTTTACTGCACCTATCTGCCTCACAATTTCCATTCTTACACTTATGATTGTCACAGGCATGGACTAAAGAAAAAAAATAATCTAAGATATTCCCAGTTTACAATGCACAACAACTGTCAAATGTATAACTTATTTTAAATAATAAGTTTACCTTCACAATTCTCACAATGATTGTTTTTCTCGCATTATAAATAATTTAAAATAACAGCCTGTCCGTGACGTCGCCATATGGCTAATATACTAGTATATTCTTTTAACTTTCCATCTAATTTAATCTGAATACACCATCGGAGAAAACGTACTTGAAAATGGTTTACAGGTAGTGTAAACTAATAAAATGAATTTCAGTCCATATAAATTAATTTCATCGAAAAAATCTGGGAATAAAAACATGTCTACCCGATAGCGTACAAATTCATTTCAGAAGAATCCTTCCGCAAAAAAATAGTGCCTTTTAAAAAGTGAAAATACGACGATATTTTGAATGAAAATAAGTTTATTTCAATAGGTTTAAGGTATTTTCACCCTAACAACTTTAATGGTTAAAAGTACAAAAATTGAATTTATTTTCACTCAATAAAGTTTGAATTTACCATATATTTATAGGTCGCCACATTATTTAAGAATGGAGACGTAAATATGTCAACATAAAAAATCGTACATTTTTTGTAAACTGCAGTATCATAAATATTATGAAGAAACTGAGTAAATTGCATAATTATGACGCTGAAAGTTCGGAATACTTTCTACGTACGGTTGTGAAACATAGATTATCGCGTTAACTATAGTTTACAGATGTAAAATATAGATTAACGTTGTAAACTATAGTTTACAGTCCGTAAACTATAGTTTACAACTGATAAACCTAGTTTATCGATTGTGAAACTATGATTAACTCATTTTTGTAAATTTGGCGTGCCATAAATTCAATTGATATAATTAAACTAGCCTTAGTAATAAAATCAAAACTATCTTAATTTTGAAAAAAAAACGATTTTTTTCGCTTAAACTAAAAGGCTATGCATATTTGGCATCGATATCAGTGCTACATTCAAAATAGTGACATAAACGCTATCATAATGTACGTGGTCATTTTTGTTTTATATCTGAAAGACAAACTTTCAGTTTTCCTTATAAGAGCCCATACTTCAGAATATTTAAATGTCTCATAATTATATATTTATACAACAGACAGAGAAAATTATACTTAAAAATGTCACAATTGTCGACATACTTATCTTTTGGAATATGAGCCCGGGTATAAATTCTCCAATTCAAAATAGATTTGCTTCTTTGATTGAAAAAAGTACTGGAGAGGGACGTTAAACAAAATACAATGAATCATCAATCAAATAAGATTTCATTTCTTTTGCTGTTCATCCAACAATGTTTCAAATAGGGAATTCAATTTGAAATTGGTTCCATGAACCTGAAGGAATCAACTGAAATTGTTAAACGTTTACAGACACATGCCAGACTGTCTTCAGTAAGAACATGTCATTCCGTATCTAAATTTAAAGACATCAAAGTTCTGGCATTATTCTTACAGCAGGCAAGATCAAAGTATGTCTTGTTATATAATCTTTTTTCACGAAGCTCTTCCTCCCACAGTTTTAAAGACACAATGTGATGCATCAACATTCAAAATCCTATTGGAGGAATTGAAAAATACCTGTACATGTCTGTTAAAAGTTTTACCATCTTGCTGATTCAGCCATGAGATCTTATTTGAATTTTTTGCACACGTATACTTTTAGTACACCCAAAACTATGTTTTTGCTTTCAAAGGCTAAATGTACTAACATATGGTTGAAATCAAAAGCAATATGCAATGGAGAATTAGACATGTCAGATTAAAAAAAAAATTTTGAAGAACTTTATGCAGAGCGATATATGAAATGAGTTACAATGAACTTTGTGATGGAGAATGTAATCGATTTGATGTGTTTTCCTCCACCAATCACATCCGAGGTTGGCTGAGGGCCCACGCGCCTTATGGTCACCTGAGTATCATGAAACAACTTTCCAACAATTGAATTTAGTTGATATTTTGAACCAGAGGCCATGAAATTCACAATTTTGAAACAAGCATCATTGCCTACCATAACTATACACTTAACATCAGTGCTTACACTGATTACTTAATACCCAGAGGTAGATCAGAGTCACAAACAGAAAATGAATTTCCACTTTATAACCCGAGGCCTGTTCAATTGAGCGAACGTTCGCGAGTACTCGCCAAAATTTCTATTGGAGATACAAGGGTATCAGGATCGAACGTCATTTATGGAGAATTTTGCTATTAATAAAAAAAAAATAAAAGAGCAATACAGTGATTTTAACCCCTTTTCTTTTATAGCCTGCAAAAGCGGATGGATACCATTTGATGGTCACTGCTACTTATATGTCGAGGAGAAGACGACTTGGGAAAATGCAACGGTACAATAACTGATTTATTTTTCACTTTCTGTATCATAAGTCGCAATGTAACCTATATTTTAAAAAATAACTCATAGAGTATTCTTCCTATGTGTGAGTACAAATACATACCCTCTGAGGGGTACATGATCAGCAACGGATTTTCGATCACTAATTCCTAGCTAATTAAAGGTCAAAGGAAACGATTTCTAACACCATAATTTCACTTTTAAATCCAAAGCTAAATTTGAAAAAAATGTTAAATTACGAGCAGTTATATTTTTTAGTCTTTGTTCTGCTGTAAAATTACGATAAAAAGTATTCCACTTGTTATTTTTCTTACCCGCTTATTGTTCTTGATTTTGTGGTTTTATGACGTCACAAAGGCCCACTGATGCAAACGGATCATTGTAATCTGTCACCCAAAAAAAAAAAATTGGTTCGGACAATAAAGATAAAAATGTTGCCATACCACTACTTTATTGCAATACATAAAATTGCATATCTCAACACTCCCTGAAATAATCTTAGAATTGACACCCCCTCCCCCTCCCCCTCACATACGCGCATACATACTCTAACTATATTATTCATTTATTATCCAGCTATATCGAGATTATTTGGGAGTAAAATAAAATTAATATTCTTATATTACGTTGTATTACTATCCGATAGATTGTTTTTGGAATCAGCACTAATTTTAATTGGTTATTTTTAAAATTGAATCTTACAAATATATTGACCAATTAATAAAGGGCTTTCCCTAAGAATTTATGCATAAATTATCCCATGTTCCCCACTTTCGTTGATGTATCTGGCATACTATACTAACTAGACAGTGATTCTTTATATTTCCATTTCATTGTGAAATAAAATTGTTGATTTAAACTTTATAAATGTAGAAACAGACTAACATTACACGAGGACTTCTATGCCAATTTCAATATATAGTCCTCGCCCACTGACGTCAAACACAGGCAGCCGCACGATATTTACATGGATATTTGGCCTCCTTAGCGTCAGACACAGAGACAGATGCGCACGAGATTTGCATGCATATTAGGCCTCCTTAGCTTCTGACCTATCGACCTGCCTAATTTACATTCCGGCAGAATTATCAATAAATAAACTCCGACAACTTTCAGAGTTATCACAGAGAAAAAATTAGAAATGGTAATATTATTAGATAAAAGTATTTTTTATTGAAAGAAAAATAAGTAGCGTCAGGTGCCTGTGATATAGCAAAACAATCCCTGAGTATATGACAACATGACCGTATTCTCATGCAGAAAGACAATACATTATTACGAGTACCAATAAGAAGAAATCAATTTTAAGCTCAGAGCAAATGAGATTCCTACAATACAATCACATTGATAGGTACTGCCGTTTGATATAAGTAATATAAAAAGTCAAAATACGGTGTATGCGGTTTTTTTTCAAACTTCTTATTTATTCTTTAAATCCTTATTTTTATACTTTTCATAGATGTATTTTTACTTAATGAAGCCATTATATATATTTTTCTTTATTTTTTTCTTCGTAGACTACGAATTTTTTGGAAAGTCGTTTGTTCTAACTAATGCATAATATACAAGTTTAAATTGTTGAGTTTTTGTCCTAATTGTAAAAAGCCATCTGGGAAAATGTTAAATTTCGAGAATGTTCTTTTACAAAAAGTATGTAAAATCGAAAATCACGGGGATGAACCTCTAACTATATGTAGAATTATGTGTATTTATTAGCCTTGTACCTTTGGAGAGGGTTTATATAGGCTATGCCTTCTGCCCAATCCGTTTATGTATTTTTTCCTGATTAAATATGTTCAAATTCAAAATTAGCTCAGATAAAGCTATTCCCGTACGTAACTCAATATGTTCAGGTATTTGTCTCTTCTGACCTTTAAGGACCAGGTTCATAGGAATTTTTAGATCACTGTAAAAAAAAAAGATAGAACTCGCCAAAACATAATACGCCTGAAAAAGAAAAATGATGATCCCGGACGAGTCTGACAAAAATGATGTCTTTGTTTAATTAACTAAAGTAATCTGATATCCTTAATATTTTAAAACATTTTTATTTCATATTAAACGAGTATCAGAAAGCAATTTGTCAGTATGTCGCTACAAGAATCTAAAGATATGTATTTATGTTATTGACTTGTGTTTCAGAGTGAATGTAAAAAATACAATTCGACACTGGTTGAAATCGAAACAGAGTCAGAGAACTCGTGGATAGAGGAAACTTTTTTGCCCAATGAAGGTAAATCAAGTATTCGTTGCAAAGGAAAAAAGTTTGGGAAATGTTATATTCAGATGTTAAATTTTCAACAACAAAAAAGGAATTTGATAGAACAAATAGTAACTGCATGAATGAATAAACACTAAAAGGAGAAAAAAGTAAATACGAGTGAGGTTTTCCAAAGAAAATGTGTACTTCTTGTACTTCTCTTTAGACGTGAACAAAAAATTTTTTGGATATAGAGAAAACCTAGACTTGTAGTCATTTTTTATGTATCTTTATAAATGTTTGCATCTCCAGAGACAAATTAATGCAATAATTAAAACAATGTTCTTTTGTACATTGCATTTGTCAGTGCGTATAGAAAACAGAATCGAAAAAGTCGCATCATTCGCAAATGATCTCCCCCATCATGAGATGGTATCAACTGTTCAGACAACAAAGATTTCTGTTACTTTTGATTTTGAACCTCTTAAAAAACACAAATGATGAAACTAACGGCTGTCAAAAGAATGCGATGATTATGAAAAGTTACATGGAATATCTATCAATGTCGAAAGAATCTTTAGAGAGTTCTGCTTGCAATCATGGTATTAACAAGACAAAAACTTGCAGTTGCATTCATTGCATTAGCTGCAGATCTGTAGCTCTCCGAAAAAAAAACATATTGATAGACCGGAGAGCTACAGTGCCACCCATTGAAAAAACTGTATATTTATTGCACACAAAAAAGTGCGCTCGGTTCTCGATTTATTTCTCCATGTTTTTAAAATTGTAATCTCAAAATAATACTAACCGTGTGTTCCTAACATATTCTTTTGCTGTTTCCACAACCAAACATTCCTCATAATTGTTGTTAATAGTCCTCCTGACCTTGATATTGTAATCATCGAACATTTCGTTTATTTATACTGCCATTTTGGTTTCAAAGTTAATTCGGTCCAATATGCTTCATTCGGATGTCAACTACGAGAAAACTTGATAGAAGATAAAGAATTTTTTTGAAATCTTTCCTTATTTGCAATTGAGGTAAGAATTTGGAAGAATTAATTAAGAACCGAGCGCACTTTTTGTGCGCAATAAATATACAGTTTTTTCAATGGGTGGCACTATAGCTCTCCGGTCTATCAATATATTTTTTTCAGAGAGCTACAGATCTGCAGCTATCATTGCATCTGTATAAAAATATGAAAAATGCATGGAACTCGACAATATAGTTAAATCAACACATTATAGTTTTCTGGTTTGTTACTTTATCATTTGAATGGAAAAATTAGGTGCATCTTGTATAATGATTGCCCAAAGATGGAGCTACTCATAGATGGAAAGAATTTTTTAACAAGGTTGATTTATTGGAGCACGACCAAATGTTTAGTAGCATAAAGAGGAGAAATGTCATTGCTTTCCCTTTTGACCTTTTGGTTGACCCCGAAAAGGGACACAACTATGTCACAGTGCGGATTGAACTAATTATCCTTTCTAACCATGTTTTTGACATTTCTAATGACATGATTTTAATTCATGTTAATTCATGTGTTCTAGTTAAAGAAAATACGCCATTATAATTGGTATTTCAAATTCTTGAGGTATTGCTTTAAATGATTGTAAGGGTATGATTATTACCTCTTTTAATCACATTAATTCGGAGACTTAGTCCCTAGTATTTACCTTTTGTATTGCTGTTCTCGTAAATTATAAAGATTCAGGGTTCACTTGATCAGAACTGTTTCCTTTTATTTTGCATCAGGAAATATTCACCAAACGAGGAACCCAAACGAGGGACCTCACTTTCAAAACAGCATAAACAAACTAAAATGTGATGAATTCTATTATTTGCTGTCGACGTGTTGTAACCATTGAATCTATTTTGTAGATGATTGCCCTTCCTTTTGGAACTGCCTTGTGTGGATCGGGGCAACAGACCGGGATGTGGAGGGAAAGTTTGTTTGGGACAGCGACAAACGCCCTCTCACGTTCTCACCATGGCACCCAGAAGCCCCAAACAATTTACTAGGTGATCAGGACTGCGTAGGTGTCTTGATTTATGGACAATGGGATGACAGGCGTTGCAATGAAAGTTTGGGTTTCGTTTGTGAATTAATGGATCAATTAAAATCAACATAGAGATTCCTGTCCTTTAAAAGTCAAGAACGGGATAAATAGATCTTTAAAATATAATTAATGTTTATAATTCATTAAACGCAATAAATGAAAGTTTATGATAGTTAAGTGTTTGTTTTAATAGAAATCCAGATAAAGAGGCAAAATACCTGTTCAAATATCGTAATTTATGGACACGAGCGATAGAGTTATCGCTATTTTTATGACGTCATCACATACAATTGCTGTATAGACGCTATTCCAAAAATCACCTTTTAATAAGTGAAAGTTTTGTCACTAAAAATAGGTTAACTTAATTACATGGTGACAATTACATCAGAATTCCCCTAAAATGATACATATATTTAAAATAAATTGTTCTGGATAAGTCCGGAAGGGGGGGGGGGGTCCTCCCTACCAGCCCCTCTCCAGTATCACATATTCTACAAACCTTGCAATGATCCTGCTTAGGATCTTGGAACTTGACATATAGAACAACAGATGAAATTTACAAATCTTTCTCGTGAACGTATGTCCTGAATTCCAATACTATATAGATTCTCATACCCCCCCCCCCCAAAAAAAATTGTCAAAACTTTCTCTGTCATTGCTTTATATAGTTAGCATTCCCCCAAGTATCATATAACGAGGATCTTGGAACTTGACATATAGAACAACAGATGAAATTTACAAATCTTTCTCGTGAACGTATGTCCTGAATTCCAATACTATATAGATTCTCATCCCCCCCCCCCCCAAAAAAAATTGTCAAAACTTTCTCTGTCATTGCTTTATATAGTTAGCATTCCCCCAAGTATCATATAACACTTTATTAGCTCACCAAACTTACCACATAGATCCTTGGGTGAATGCAATTCAAATGAAGGGCCCCGCTCTCTTTCAAGGGGAGATAATTAAGAAATAGTAAAAATTTGGTGGCGTGTGTGAAAAATCTTCTTTTCAAGAACCAATGGGTTGGAAAAGATGAAATTAATGTGGAAGCATCCTCGGGTAGTGTAGATTCAAGTTTGTTCAAATAACAACCCCCTTGGGTAGGGTGGGGCACAACGAACGACCAAATGTTTACTTTGGAATATATAGAAAAAATCTTCTTCTTAAGAACAACAAAGCCATGCTTGCTCATATTTATAAAGAAGCATTCCTAGATAGTGTAGATTCAAGTTTGTTCAAATCACGACCCCCGGGGTAGAGTGGGGCCAAGATAAAGTTCAAACTTATAGGGAAAAAATCCACAGTAAGTCAAAGAAATATGTAAGCATAGTAAGTGTAGATTCAAGTTAATTCAAATCAAAACTCACCCATCCCCTTCCACCTTTTAGGGGTAGGTCGGGACCACATGCATTTTAAGCTTTCCAAAATTGGATTGATTTTTTCTCTTTTTTCCTAGCCACAGTATTCAGGTGAGCGATGTGGCCAATTGGCTTCTTGTTTTTTATCCTTTGACTTTTTATTTTTTTCACAAAAAGTCTAGTTCATTGTCCGTTTTTGGAACTACCATTGCATCTTTATTATCCACAATAGCTTTTCTCTTACTGTCTCATTGAAAACTCAGTGTATTGCTATTTAGTCTGGGTACCGTTCAGGTGTACTTTTAGACAGACAATGCGATATAAAGATGTATCTGTTAACATGTGGGAAATTCGATAAATAGGCTATAAAAGGCTTATATACCAACTTTGTTCATCTGCACTTTAATTTTAAACACGACAGGATTTGTAATTTTTTCCGTATAAATTGATAATTTCTATATACTTTGGAAACTCAAATCAAATATTTTAATACACTTTCCTCGAGCTCTTTTCTGCAGTTTTCCTGAAATTTTATGTAGGTCCGAGGTGTTATTTGAGTTCAACAGCGATTCTCTACGTTGCCATTAATTTGATTTGTTTGGTTGTTGCGGGGGAGGGGGGGGTATTTTTATTGTTAACCTATTTAACGTTGGAGTTGAATTTTGTATCTTACTCCAAGAACTTAAGATTGATTGTGACATTTGGATGAAAGGTCAAGGTCATTAAAAATCACCACCTCTTTAACTTCTATCCTGTCAACCGAAATAAACTCTGAAAGGTGTTTCTAGATACATGTACATGTACTTCATGTTTCTTTTTACCCTTGGGTCAAGGACAAAAGTTAAGGTCGATGTCAAGTTTAAAGGTCAAGGTGGTTTTGGTATATAGCTAATATCAACATTTTATTCAGGTTAACAGTGACCTTGACCTAAGTTTCAAGGTCAAGGGTCAAAAGAACTGCATGCTTCAGTATGTTACATGTCTTGACATTTAGAAATTCTTAATTCTGCATTAACATCACAAACTCAAGTATACTGTCGATTAATGCATTGTGTGCGGGTGCATGTGCATGCACGTCCTAGCATTTACTTTTGATAGTAGTATAATGTAGGCATTCATTATACCTATTCATATTCGAAATTTCACCCTGTATTATTGAGAACCAAGAAAGTTGTAGGCCTTTAAAGTTTTAGCCAATCATATTGCAGCACACGTGCATGTGCGTGTGTTCATGATTATTCTTATATATCATGCTGTAGATCTTCATAATGTATGGCTATGTTAAAAATTTCAAAGGATTTTGTCAGAAAACAAAAAAGATATTTAGACTTTAAGTTTCAGCCAATCGGAGCGAAGCGCACGTGCATGCGCTTGCGATCTTGCTATTTTGACCATGTCATCAAGTCTATATTATTAATATATCCTTATATTATGAGTTTCAAAGCATTTCATCCAAAATTTAAAAAGTTACGGCTATATTTATTATATTGGTCATTTCACGCGTTACACGTGTGCGCACACGCACGCACGTGCGCGCAAAATGACCTTCGTTCCGCACATCTACATAACATACCTAGTGATCCTAAAAATGTTTCACCTAGATCGGATGAGTGGTTTACGAGAACACTCGCGGACAAAAAAGTACGGGAGAACAAAGAAAAATTCAGAAAAAGTAAAAACAATTATGTTCCCAAACTTCGTTGGGGAACATAATAAGGAGACTTATTGTTCAGATTACAATTTTGATTTTAATTCAGATAACAATATGAAGCCTTTTCACCTTCTTGAGTGTTTCCATATCATTTGTCTTCAAGAAAAGAAGTAAAAAGCAAAAGAATTAATAAAACAGCAAAATTCTAATTTTCTACTACCGTGTTTTTAAGATCGGGCTCGGAGTTGGTTTTATTCAATAGTAGTTCCATACATGGAAAAGGGATTTTCCTTTCTGTTCGGAATTTTTAAATATTTCCCCTCAGGCCATTTTGACAACGCTGGTACCTGTGCCTAGTAAATTTTATATACATGTACTATGTAAATAAATATATAAAGGTTTTTGACCGGAACTATTCATTTTTTCCAATGCATAGGGGGCTACTTTCTGGGGTTTACAAGAGATGTTTAAAAAGACATTCGTGTCAGCTAATGTGACCAATATTCTTTAACACCTTCTTATTACTATTTTTTTCATGAATGCAAGTATCTGATTATTTTACGAAGGAGCCTACGTGTATATTGATTTTTAGGATACCGAAAATCGCTATTTCTGGGGATTGCGTAATTCTAAAAAAATTTCAAATAAATTTCAAAGGTAAAATAAGCAAAGGATGCTTGGTATTAAAATATTATTTCAAATCAGTAGAATTGAATGCTATTAACGACATCTGAATAAATAGGCTATAAAAGGCTTATATACCAACTTTGTTCATCTGCACTTTAATTTTAAACACGACAGGATTTGTAATTTTTTCCGTATAAATTGATAATTTCTATATACTTTGGAAACTCAAATCAAATATTTTAATACACTTTCCTCGAGCTCTTTTCTGCAGTTTTCCTGAAATTTTATGTAGGTCCGAGGTGTTATTTGAGTTCAACAGCGATTCTCTACGTTGCCATTAATTTGATTTGTTTGGTTGTTGCGGGGGAGGGGGGGGTATTTTTATTGTTAACCTATTTAACGTTGGAGTTGAATTTTGTATCTTACTCCAAGAACTTAAGATTGATTGTGACATTTGGATGAAAGGTCAAGGTCATTAAAAATCACCACCTCTTTAACTTCTATCCTGTCAACCGAAATAAACTCTGAAAGGTGTTTCTAGATACATGTACATGTACTTCATGTTTCTTTTTACCCTTGGGTCAAGGACAAAAGTTAAGGTCGATGTCAAGTTTAAAGGTCAAGGTGGTTTTGGTATATAGCTAATATCAACATTTTATTCAGGTTAACAGTGACCTTGACCTAAGTTTCAAGGTCAAGGGTCAAAAGAACTGCATGCTTCAGTATGTTACATGTCTTGACATTTAGAAATTCTTAATTCTGCATTAACATCACAAACTCAAGTATACTGTCGATTAATGCATTGTGTGCGGGTGCATGTGCATGCACGTCCTAGCATTTACTTTTGATAGTAGTATAATGTAGGCATTCATTATACCTATTCATATTCGAAATTTCACCCTGTATTATTGAGAACCAAGAAAGTTGTAGGCCTTTAAAGTTTTAGCCAATCATATTGCAGCACACGTGCATGTGCGTGTGTTCATGATTATTCTTATATATCATGCTGTAGATCTTCATAATGTATGGCTATGTTAAAAATTTCAAAGGATTTTGTCAGAAAACAAAAAAGATATTTAGACTTTAAGTTTCAGCCAATCGGAGCGAAGCGCACGTGCATGCGCTTGCGATCTTGCTATTTTGACCATGTCATCAAGTCTATATTATTAATATATCCTTATATTATGAGTTTCAAAGCATTTCATCCAAAATTTAAAAAGTTACGGCTATATTTATTATATTGGTCATTTCACGCGTTACACGTGTGCGCACACGCACGCACGTGCGCGCAAAATGACCTTCGTTCCGCACATCTACATAACATACCTAGTGATCCTAAAAATGTTTCACCTAGATCGGATGAGTGGTTTACGAGAACACTCGCGGACAAAAAAGTACGGGAGAACAAAGAAAAATTCAGAAAAAGTAAAAACAATTATGTTCCCAAACTTCGTTGGGGAACATAATAAGGAGACTTATTGTTCAGATTACAATTTTGATTTTAATTCAGATAACAATATGAAGCCTTTTCACCTTCTTGAGTGTTTCCATATCATTTGTCTTCAAGAAAAGAAGTAAAAAGCAAAAGAATTAATAAAACAGCAAAATTCTAATTTTCTACTACCGTGTTTTTAAGATCGGGCTCGGAGTTGGTTTTATTCAATAGTAGTTCCATACATGGAAAAGGGATTTTCCTTTCTGTTCGGAATTTTTAAATATTTCCCCTCAGGCCATTTTGACAACGCTGGTACCTGTGCCTAGTAAATTTTATATACATGTACTATGTAAATAAATATATAAAGGTTTTTGACCGGAACTATTCATTTTTTCCAATGCATAGGGGGCTACTTTCTGGGGTTTACAAGAGATGTTTAAAAAGACATTCGTGTCAGCTAATGTGACCAATATTCTTTAACACCTTCTTATTACTATTTTTTTCATGAATGCAAGTATCTGATTATTTTACGAAGGAGCCTACGTGTATATTGATTTTTAGGATACCGAAAATCGCTATTTCTGGGGATTGCGTAATTCTAAAAAAATTTCAAATAAATTTCAAAGGTAAAATAAGCAAAGGATGCTTGGTATTAAAATATTATTTCAAATCAGTAGAATTGAATGCTATTAACGACATCTGAATAAATAGGCTATAAAAGGCTTATATACCAACTTTGTTCATCTGCACTTTAATTTTAAACACGACAGGATTTGTAATTTTTTCCGTATAAATTGATAATTTCTATATACTTTGGAAACTCAAATCAAATATTTTAATACACTTTCCTCGAGCTCTTTTCTGCAGTTTTCCTGAAATTTTATGTAGGTCCGAGGTGTTATTTGAGTTCAACAGCGATTCTCTACGTTGCCATTAATTTGATTTGTTTGGTTGTTGCGGGGGAGGGGGGGGTATTTTTATTGTTAACCTATTTAACGTTGGAGTTGAATTTTGTATCTTACTCCAAGAACTTAAGATTGATTGTGACATTTGGATGAAAGGTCAAGGTCATTAAAAATCACCACCTCTTTAACTTCTATCCTGTCAACCGAAATAAACTCTGAAAGGTGTTTCTAGATACATGTACATGTACTTCATGTTTCTTTTTACCCTTGGGTCAAGGACAAAAGTTAAGGTCGATGTCAAGTTTAAAGGTCAAGGTGGTTTTGGTATATAGCTAATATCAACATTTTATTCAGGTTAACAGTGACCTTGACCTAAGTTTCAAGGTCAAGGGTCAAAAGAACTGCATGCTTCAGTATGTTACATGTCTTGACATTTAGAAATTCTTAATTCTGCATTAACATCACAAACTCAAGTATACTGTCGATTAATGCATTGTGTGCGGGTGCATGTGCATGCACGTCCTAGCATTTACTTTTGATAGTAGTATAATGTAGGCATTCATTATACCTATTCATATTCGAAATTTCACCCTGTATTATTGAGAACCAAGAAAGTTGTAGGCCTTTAAAGTTTTAGCCAATCATATTGCAGCACACGTGCATGTGCGTGTGTTCATGATTATTCTTATATATCATGCTGTAGATCTTCATAATGTATGGCTATGTTAAAAATTTCAAAGGATTTTGTCAGAAAACAAAAAAGATATTTAGACTTTAAGTTTCAGCCAATCGGAGCGAAGCGCACGTGCATGCGCTTGCGATCTTGCTATTTTGACCATGTCATCAAGTCTATATTATTAATATATCCTTATATTATGAGTTTCAAAGCATTTCATCCAAAATTTAAAAAGTTACGGCTATATTTATTATATTGGTCATTTCACGCGTTACACGTGTGCGCACACGCACGCACGTGCGCGCAAAATGACCTTCGTTCCGCACATCTACATAACATACCTAGTGATCCTAAAAAGGTTTCACCTAGATCGGATGAGTAGTTAACGAGAACACTCGCGGACAAAAAAGTACGGGAGAACAAAGAAAAATTCAGAAAAAGTAAAAACAATATGTTCCCAAACTCCGTTTGGGGAACATAACTAGTTAGTTTGTTTAATACCCAGGAGCAGAGAAGAAGATTTTCAAAGAAGTCATGCATTTTCACTAAAAACATGTATATTTCACACTTAAGAATTTTGGAAGAGGCAGCCTTATTCAACATAACTATGTACTTGGTTCGTTTGTTTCATGCCCAGTGGCAGAGATGATTTTCAAAGAAATAATGCATTTTCACTATATATTCTATCTAGCCCGGCCCTCGCACTAGAACCCTTGGCCCTGGGGCCATGAATTTTACAATTTTGATAGAGCCACTAGAGGACTCAATCATGATTAAAATCATTCCAACAGTTTACTCATTGACCTATAAAAAAAAACAAGCAAATTGTCGACTAAAATTTAAAAGATGTTACAAAGTTGCCTATGTCGCGCACAGACGCTATCTTAAAGATATGTAACACTATATCGCTAAAATTTATAAATCATAAAACACGTGGATAAGCATTTTATTCTAGGTCTGGAGGAAGAATTGATTGATATGAAAAGAACCGGGGTGTGGGGGAAGGGAAGAGCGAACATGTTAGATATTCTGAATTATTTTACAAAAAATGTTTACAAACTTCATTCATATGACAGCAGCAAATTATATTAACCATAACTGCAGTGCATGAGAGTGCATGTCTCATCAAATTACATGCAGTGGTATAGGAGTTGCGGATAAGAGATGGGTACCCCAAAGTGTAACAGACGGACGGACATCCCGATGACTATATACTCTCCCTTTTTCAAGCAGGGGTATTTAAATCCATTCTAACATTGACCATGAATGTGTACCTGACCGCTCAGGGTTTTCATCCCTTATATTTACATGTGTCTCCGTCTCTTTAAAGATAAGCTGAAGCTGAAGTGTGTATAAATTTCTCTTTTAAAATACTAAATTTTACACAATCCCTCATTATAAAAATAATTCAAACATAGAAGTCCATGATTTTATTTCAAATATGCTTATCACAATTTAACATCTTTTTGCCTATACTACGAGCTCTCCCGTGGAACCAACGATAGCGCCTGTTGGTGTGGTACCGGCTTATATGTCCGGTTCTGGAGTCGTGGGTGGTGCGGTGGTGACAGAAATGGGCCCACCTAATGTGGTGGTGCTTGTGGGTACCGGTGTTGATGGCCTCAAGGGTGCTCCTAACGTGGTGACCGTTGGGGCGGGCGTTTGTTCTAATAATGGTTAAGTATTTAGAAAGAACATTTACAAATGAAATGTATATATACTACATTTTTATGTAAAATCAAAATTAGTTTAGTAAACTCCAAATTGATTGATTGCAAAGAAAATAAAATTAACTTCCACTCTGGGGGCTTAGAGGGGTACCCAGCCCCCCCCCCTCCCTCCTTTGTGTCCAAAATATACATAAGATTGACTAAATTACTGTTCACTAGTAGTTTGGCTGTGTGCACCTACCTTGACACCAAACTGGTGCCCCTTCCCCTTTTCAAGATTCCTCGATCCGCCACTGCTCCCTTATGAATATCGGGTAAAATTTCACTTACTGTATTCGCAAACGTATGGATAGTTTTCATGCACTAGGCCTAGAGGATCCAACTTAACACAGGGATAGTCGTGCCAGTGACCGGAGTCCGAGTACTTCAGCAGGACACAGTCCTCCTCTATAAGATGTGGAAGATGAAGGCCTCCTCCTGTCAGGGTGTCCAAAAGCAGACGTTTTCTACCGACACCGGGTAAATCCACCACTCCGGGCTGTCCCGGCGCCCAGTATGTGAAAGACGACGTCTCTCCTAAAAGTTGATGTTGACTTTAAAGGGACATGGAAACAGTTTCTATTGAATTCTTTAAATCAATTTTAATTGTTTACAATCCCTAACCAAGGTATCATCTAATGATAAGCAAAAATTTGAACATCATTTGTTGATTAACAAACGAGATACAGATAATGTAGACAAGGCTCGTGCCTTGTTTTTGTTTAGATTTAGAAAGTATCATCATGATCAGAGTATTAATGAAATTCGGCAAATCACTAGAAACGGTCGAATTTTATTTAGAAATAACTTCTTTTACGAACATGCATTATTATATTAGCCTATTTAAAAACAATGGCACGAACTCTGTTTACAAACAAAGGTTTGGAGCTCTAAATCTGTCTTTTATCTCGACAACTGATGTTCAAATTTTTGATGATCATTAGAAAGACCTCAGTTAAATATTTGTAAAAATAGAAAAATAAACTTGAAATTTTTAGCTGAAACTGTGTCCATGTCTCTTTCAAGTTTTTCTCTATCATATGAATTTGAAATGATGAAAGTAGTAAAAATGATATACATGTGTAATATGCTCACCAGAATTTATATTTTTGTAGAAGCAAATGAATACTTTCATTTCCAGGACCAATTTGAGAATTTCAAAAATTATTCTTTATAATTCAGTCTGCAAACATGTTAGTAATATTAATTAAATAAGATGTTTAAAACAATATATCTACCATTAATCCAAGTGAATTTCCCTTCTTGTTGAGCATCGGTTAATCCGATCCAAACTCCCTGGCCATAGAATGGAAAGGATCTCAATGAAGACATGACGAAGAATTGTTCTTCTAAATTATTGATGACAGCCAGGGTTCCTCCTCTGGAACTACAGTCATTTTCTGCCACGGTCCATTCCACATGCCGGTGGATCATGAACTCGTAACAATGTCCATTGTAGGTTTTCAGATGTGTAGATCGCTGGAGATTTGGAGGGCAAAACTGTAGCTCATCGCCACCATCTTTAGACAAAAATGAAAAAAATAAATGCAATTTTTTATGAAGTTTTGATTTTGTTTTCAATAAAGGATTCTTCATGAAATGGGGAATTATCTGATTAATTTGATTGTCTTTATATACTGGTAGTTACACAATCTTGGCTCTGTTAATCTTTTGAAAAACTACATGGCTCCCTGTTTTTCAACACCTTTAGGGACCAATGGTTACTGATATATACTTTTAACAAGATGTGTTTGTGAAACACTATGCGCCCGACGGCAACAGAGTTTGAAAAAGCTATTTTTAGCATATAGGTCACAGTCAAGGTCACAATGTCATTGACCTTGGTGGCATTTGAAAGAACTTTATTAGTGGAGTACGAATACCAAATACGAAGTCTTTTTTCCTATTGTTTAAAAGTTATGGCGAGAGTTCGAAAAATCTATTTTTAGCATATAGATCACAGTCAAGGTCATAAGGTCATTGACCTTAGTGTCATTTGAAAGAACTTTAATAGTGAGGTATGCATATCAATTATTAAGTCTCTATCTCAGATGGTTCAAAAGTTATGGTGAAAGTTCAAAAAAGCTTTTTTTTGCATTTTGGTCAAGGTAAACGTTCCAAGGTCATTGATTTTGTCGTCATTTTAAAGAACTTTATTAGTGGAGTATGCATACTTAATATAAAGTCTCTATTTCATATAGTTCAAAAGTTATGTTGAACGTTTGAAAAAGCTATTTTTTGCATATAGGTCACAGTCAAGGTCACCAGGTCATTATCCTTGGTGTCATTTGAAAAAACTTAATAAGCGGAGTATGCATACCAAATATGAAGTCTCTATCTCCGATGATTCAAAAGTTATGGTGAAAGTTGGAAAAAGCTATTTTGAGCATATAGGTCAATGTCACAAGGTAATTGACCTTGGTGTCATTTCAAAGACTTTTTTAGCGGAGTATGCATACCAAATATTTAGTCTCTATCTCCTATTGTTTAAAAGTTATCATGATGATGAAAGTTCGACACAGCTATTTTTTGTATATAGGTCACAGTCAAGGTTACAATGTCATTAACCTTAGTGTCATTTGAATAAACTTAATTAGCAGAGTATGCATACCAAATATAAAGTCTCTATCTCTGATGATTCAAAAGTTACGGTGAAAGTTCGAAAAAGCTATTTTTTGCATATAGGTCACAGTCAAGGTCACAAGGTCATTGACCTTGATAGCATTTGAAAGAACTTAATTAGTGGAGTACGTCTACCAAATATGAAGTCTCTACCTCTCATGGCTCAAAAGTTATGGCGAAGGTTAAAGTTGACAACAAACAGACAAACAGACAGGACGAAAACAATATATGCCCCAGATCTATCGATCAGGGCGCATTACAATATTTAAACAAGAAAATGCTTTCTTTGTTTGTTATTACTGGAATGAACGGTCGCAGTTGTTGCAGAAAAAATACATAACCCGCGTAAGCGGGTTATGTAATTTTTTTTCTGCAATAGCTGCGACCGTTCATTCCAGTAATAACAAACAAAGAAAGCATTTTATTGTTTATATTCATATCTGTTTAAATAATCATTTAAAGTTTGAATAAAAAGGTTAATTATTGTATTAATGATGCAAATGTCTTTATAAGTTTCATTGATGGAACAACCACTGATCAAGAAATCTTTACTTGCGACATGCCTAATGTAGTTCATGCAGTGATGAACGCAATGGGTTTTCTTAAGAAATAAAGGAGAAATTATTCAGTGATGTAAATATTTAAAGGCATCCCCGTAGATACAAATGCACCCTTTTATGATCATCTGTAACATACATGTACCAAGTCTGCCTTTTTGAGAGCAGGAAGAGAAAACTGTAGAAAACTTACTATACTAAATTTACTAAGAGAGAGTCTTATCAAATAGTACAATTCTCTGTCGTCCTTGAGCTTTCAGTGAGGCGTGGCATTCTCTAAGATACATAATTAGCGTCTCTCAAATGTTCATTGGTGAAAAAATTAATATCATCAAGCAACTTTAAACTGTTGACAACGATGAGATGACTTAAGCCCCACCTCTTTGCTTTGTGAAAAATTGGATCCTTGACACAAATGTCATGTTTAATCTTTGGCTATTTAAGGTCATACATTCATCATTTGGCACTGTTTTAATAGCTCTAGACTGAAAATGTAATGGATCAAGACTGAAAATGTACAGGTTGCAATTTCACGATAAATATTTCGATTTTAAGCTCTACGTAGTAGATATTGAAGCAGAAAATTCAAAAATAAAACAATATACTCTTCAGTTTGGTATCCGGTGAGAACTTGAAAAGTGTCAAAAGTTAAAAATCATAATCACTGCGTTTTAGATCCTAGCCAAAAAAACTGTGGCCACCAAAAAAGAAAAAAGACACTTACACACTGTGGTGACCAAAATTAGCGATAATACCAAGATCCACATTGCGTAATGAAGAACCAACCACATACAAATGTATTATATCTGTGATCTCTTAAATCATTTTCTTATCAATATAGAAACATGACCTAAATTTCTTAATTTTGCAAACAAAATCACATTTTTATGCGCCGGAATGGATAGATCTAGGGCATATATTGTTTTGTCCTGTCTGTTTGTCTGTCTGTTGTCAACTTCAACCTTCGCCATAAATTTTGAACCATAAGAGGTAAAGACTTCATATCTGGTATACAAACGCCACTTATTAAGTTCTTTCAAATGACACCAAAGCCAATGAACTTGTGACATTGACTGTGACCTAAATGCAAAAAAATAGCTTTTCGAACTTTCACCATAACTTTTGAATCATCGGAGATAGAGACTTCATATTTGGTATACATACTCCACTAGTTAAGTTCTTTCAACTAACACCAAGGTCAATTACCTTGTGACCTTGACTTTGACCTATATGCTCAAAATAGAGTTTTCGAATTTTCACCATCATGATAACTTTTAAACAATAGGAGATAAAGACTTCATATTTGGTATGCATACTCCGCAAATAAAGTTCTTTGAAGTGACACCAAAATCAATAACCTTGTAACGATGTCTGTAACCGAAATGCAAGAATAGCTTTTTCAAACTTTCACAATAGCTTTTGAGCCATCTGAGATAAAGACTTAATATTTGGTATGCATACTCCTCTAATTAAGTACTTTTAAATAACACCAAGATCAATGACCTTGTGACCTTGACTGCGACCTATATGTTAAAAAAAGCTTTTTCGAACTTTCACCATCATAATAACTTTTAAACATAGGAGATAAAGACTTCATATTTGGTATATAAACATACTCTCCTAATAAAGTTATTTGGAATGACACAGAGGTCAATGACCTTGTGACCTTCACTGTGACCTATATGCTCAAAATAGCTTTTTCGAACTTTCACCATAACTTTTGAACCATAGGAGATAGAGACTTCATATTTGGTATGCATACTCCACCAGTTAAGTTCTTTCAAATGACGCCAAAATCAATTACCCTGTGACGTTGACTGTGACCAAAATGCAAAAAAATAGCTTTTTCGAACTTTCACCATAACTTTTGAACCATCTGAGATAGAGACTTAATATTTGGTATACATACTCCACTAATAAAGTTCATTCAAATGACACCAAGGTTGATGATCTTGACTGTGACCTATATGCTAAAAATAGCTTTTTCGAACTTTGTTGCCGCTGGGAGCATAGTGTTTCACAAACACATCTTGTTTTGTATATATGAACAGTTTCGTGGAGAGGCCTTCTATATCATTCTAGATTTCGAACTGGAAACTCTTGACGGTATTCAGCATTACAGTGATAAAATTGTTCTTTTGAATCTGTTTATTTTTTCAATTTCTACCTTTGGGATGTTAAAGTAATCATATTTTAAGTAATTTTTTGTTTTTAAAAGGGAGTCTGGGAGTTAATTTTAAATGAATACCAGTTAGTAAGACTCCTGTTCTCTGTTAATAAATCTTCAGACACTTATCAAATACACAATGAACTTGTCCTGACTGCTATGTCTATCAAAACCATCAATACATTTAAAATATAAATCACTATTCAAAACAGAATCTGATATTTACTCATATGAATATATATACTTTGTTTGTCAAATGTGCTCTAGTTCATAAGAATTTTTACAGGATACCAAGTACGAGATATATCATGCATATATACAACCATGGATAATTCCTGTGAATATCAGTGAGTTAAAATTACTAGTAAAATAAGAGGCTCGTGGTCCTTATAGGTCACCTGAGTATCATGTAACAACTTTCCAACAAATGAACTTGGTTTTTGTTTTAAACCCAAGGCCATGAAATTCACAAATTTGAAAGAGGCACCATTGCCCATAATAACTATACACTTGACATGCTTACTTTGATTAATTAATACCCAAAGGCAGATCAGAGGAACAAAGAAAAAATGCATTTTTACTGTATAATCAGTAGTGCCTCATCCCACAGGAACCCCTGTCCTTGGGGCCACATATTTCACAACTTTGGAAAAAGCACTTGTGCGTATCATAAATGTTTGATCAATACCAACAAAAAGCAGATTTCAAAGCATTCATTTATTTCAGTATATAATCATTAAAGTCCCCCTACCCTTGACACCCCTGCCCAAGGGCCTTGCAATTCACAATTCTGGAAAAAAGCAACTTTAAGCTTGTTCATCATAAATTTGTACTAAGATGATTATAGTGGGAAACATGGGATAATTTTCAAATGGGCGAAGCCTATTATGCATAAATTCTACAATGTTTCCCACCATTGTTGATGTCCCTGGCATACTATACTAACTAGACAGTGATTCCTTATATTTCCATTTCATTGTGAAATAAAATTGTAGATTAAGACCTTAAAAATGTAGACATAGATTTAAATCACATGAGAACTCCCATACCAATTTCAATAGTCCTTGCTCACTTACATTAAACACAAAAGAAGCCGAACAAGATTTATAATTCATGCATATTTGGCCTCCTTAGCGTCAGACACAGAGACAGATGGGCACAAGATTTGCATGCATATTAGGCCTTCTTATCCCTGACCTATCTACCTGCCTAATTTACATTCCTTTAGAATTATCAAAAAATCAACTTTGATAACTTTCAAAGAGTTATCACAGAGAAAAAAAATTTAAAAATTTAATGGAAATATCTGATAAAATAACATACCTGTATGTAGGAAAAAGTGATCCTGCATTCATTGCATTTTTGAAAGAAAACAATATTAAGTAAAGTTTTAAAAAATAATATTTAATTAGGTATTTTTTTGGAATATCAATGTTTTACAATAATAAATACACAAGATTACAATAAATAAATATGAAGACACATCAATAGGAAAAAAATGTTTAAAAAATTGATTGAAAAAACTTTTTAAAGGCTACAACAGTAATTTGTTCAAAATGTTCGCGACATGTAAAGCAATAAGCTAGCCTACTCTACAAATATTAATTATCCTACACATGCTGCACTTAGATGTGAAATTTGATTTGTCAGACACATATAAACACTTATCTATTTCCCCTCAGACTTTGATTCTTTACATTGTTTAGCATTAATTTAGATGTTTAATTAATATTAATAACAAAATGTTATTTTTTCAAATTTTGTTACACTGTACATTAATTCAATCTACATTTCTCCTTATTAAATTGTTATCTATCAATAATTGGATTTCAACATATAGGAAAACACTTTTATTTTAAATTTGTTTTCACTTTTTACCAAAGCATTTATTAGTAATCTATTAAAAATTTATAAGACACTAAATCTTTTTATTAATACTTGTTTCATTAAAATACAATAACTACGCTCATATGATCTTTCAGACAATGTCACATAATTATTAGAATTAAGTTTTCTTATATAAGCATGTAGACACCACAAAATACAATATTAGAAAGAGAATTTAAAATTAAACATATACATTTTAAGCCAATATAGCAAGATACATGTACCCTCCATCCAAATATCATTTCTGCTTAAGACCTATACATAAATATCACATCTCGCTGTATAGAAAACAATCTTTCTTTAAATATTTTTTTCTAACTATAGAAGATGAAAAAATCTTAACGAGTTATTTTTCCCATTAATTATTTTGCTCTAATATGAAATAAGACACACAACTAACATGCTATATAATGAAATAATTGTTGGTTTAAATTACTTCCAAAATATGAAAGTAGAATATAAAAGAAAAGATTGTCTAAATTTAAAGATTGTTAATTCAAGAGTATTAAATTTTCTAAAATACATGGCAATATCAATAACAATATTTCTTATTTGCAAACCCTATGGGAAACAAAAAATTAACAATGTGTAAAATTTGGTGGTCAGAATAGAAGTAAACTGTATTTTTCAAGTTCATATCAAAGATTTAAGGTTTAAAAAGTATAGTTTGTTTTATAAAATTGAACCAGCCCCTAAATAAGTGCTTTGGATATGACAATACATTAAAAACAGTGACATCTTTATCTGAAGTTACCAACTGAATTTTAAGATCATTCATTTTAGCTTTAACAAAAAAAGTCAAAAAACAAACAATATTGCACACTTGCATTTAACGGGAACACAATGTTAAAACAAATTTGTCCAAAACATCATAATATTCAAGAAAAGGTTGATTCCTGTGAAAATTAATTTTTTAAATAGACATGTGTGAATTTACACAATATATTGTATGGTCAAGAAAAAAACCCATACAATTTAAAGTTGTACTCTCGATCTAATAAACAAATTATATCTGTGCATCACAGCTCTTGTCGATGAGACAAAATTATATATACTGTATACAGGGTTATTTTTGCCTAGTATTATTTTCACACTTGCAAACAATCTGGCCCCATTTTTAAATTTGCCCAGTCATAATTCTAAGAAATCATACTGTGTTTTCATTTTTCAATTCACCATTTTAGTGAAAAATAAAACTGAGGTGAAAATTTCCCTGTAAACAGTACTACTAGCTAGCATTAAATATTACAATTCTCATTTAAGCTTGGACTTTAAGTAAGGCATGGCATTCTCGACATTACATAAGTAGCGTATGAAATTTACAGTTTTTTCCTCAATGTTGAATATACATCAAGGATAGAAATTTGGCCGAATGTCAACAAGTGTAGCAAATAGCCAAAAACAAGTTCTCGCACGGCACAGAGACAGGGCTTAAGTTGTCTCATCATTGTCAACAAGTTCCTGATCTTATTTATTTCTTAACCAGTGAGAATCTATTTGCCATTTGACAGATGCTAATTACGTAGCACTGAGGATGCCATGCCTTACTGAAAGTCCAAGCTTAACTGAGTATTGTTCTAGATGATCTACATACACAAAATAATAAAAGCAAATACCAGAAACTTCCACTTACTTTAACCATTCTCTGTTGTCATAAAAATACAGCTGTAATGACAGTCTGTGGTCAAGGTTAAGAGATAAGTGAGTCACTGGTGCCAGTCCATGGCCTAATTAATTCTCATGATTGACATGATAAGAGAAAGAGAAAATTTCAACAAGTGTAAAATGCCATGACAACGACAACTAACAAGGAATGTATTAACAACTACGGGGTCGTAGTTAAAATAGTATTATACGCCATGCTGAAACAACATTTATACAACTCTGCACAAAATTTTGTTCTCTCAGTCTATAGATTCCACAAC
The DNA here is from genome assembly GCA_003671525.1 of Saccostrea glomerata. Taxonomy (NCBI): domain Eukaryota; kingdom Metazoa; phylum Mollusca; class Bivalvia; order Ostreida; family Ostreidae; genus Saccostrea; species Saccostrea glomerata. The sequence continues at coordinate 252,955 of PRKT01000570.1, read as the reverse complement.
ACCTGCTGCACCTTTATCAAGAAGTGCTTAATAAAAAAAAATACCAAACACATTGGGCAGTGCCTTAAGGTATTCATGCCCTTGTTTGGTAATAATTAAAATAGACAACAACAAAATGTAACTTGGAAAAAAATGGTACTCTTACTTCCTAAGATTTGTGCAATTTTTTCTTTTGATGGATAATAATAATTTAAATCTATTCCATTTGCTAAGTTTAAAATCCTACAGTGTATTATTTTCTGTTAGTATTTTAAAGTTATTTTGGTCCTTTTTTTTTTTTTTAACAGAAGTCCCTAAAGTTCCACCTACCCTATCCTATATTTCAAAGAATATAAATATAAGTAACAAAACTTGGTAACAATAAATATAAAATTGAGACACAATCTACAAGTTTGACAGAGATTCAAAACTGCTATCACTCCTGGCCATTTACTGCCCTAAATATGTGTTGCTGTCATTTCAACGCTTCAAACTGTAACTCTTGTAGATCCCCTACAAAACACACATGCGCTTCGCCTCAAGACTCCCCATGTGTTGTCATGGAGATACAAACAATTTCGACCAATGGCGACCAGTTTAGGACTTTGTCTCCGCCTGGTGACTATGGTCGTCTTTGTTCATGGCTAGTTTCTTCATCTGTCTTATCACTGCTGTGGCATTGTATGCTTGCTGTAATTAAAAATAAATTATATCCAAAAATTAATATAAGCAAAAAAAGGATAAAGTTTTTTAAATCACAATCAATACAAAATGGCATCACAAATAATTCCAGCCTTATAAATATTACATTAGTAGAGGGTGAACATTTAATTAATTAATGTTTGAAACTTAATTTTCATCAATGTCTTGCAGCTATAAAAAATTTGCATGTGAAACTACTGGTTATGACATATCTGATTTTCCATACTTTTCTTAACCATTTGATAAAAGGTTACAAAAGGTAATACAGAAATAAGGAACTATAAACCAACTTTAATTTGCGATGTCTTTATTTTGCGAATTATCAGGAGGAAACTAGTTCTCAATTATTTTTTTTGGGGATCAAGATTTTTTAAATCTGTTTCTAATAGACATAGAGACTTTGAGGACTGCTTCATTGGGAGAAATATTCACGATGAACAGGCTCTTAAGAACCTCTTGATAATTTCAAAAATTGCAAATAATATAGTTTAACAGTACTCCATTTACATGTATGAAGCTTCAGAACTTTAAAATTGCACTCTACCACCGAAATGTACTTTTTAAGAGCAATGATTTTAAAAATCTTTTCTATGATATCAGCCCTCTTGTGAATGCAGTTGGTCTCCCTTTAGAATCGATAAGAAAGTGTTTTACTGTGTATGACTTTATTATTACCTTCCACTTCGTTTTTGCGAAATTCTTCCTCATCTGTTCACTGACAGAAGCATGGATATCTTTCTCTAATGCAGTGTTACCAGAAATCCTGTAAAAAAAAAAATAAAAAACAATTTTCATATACCTAGAAATTTAAATATTTCTTAATTAATGCTTAATTATATAATCCATGACATAAACTGTAATTTACATTAAAAAAAAAATAGAAATCTAGAGAAAATAATTCAAGGATTTAAGATATCTGAGGCAAAATATTTAATAGGGAATAAGGGGCTGGGACTTCATAATCATTTTGAAATATCCATGGTATTCAAGGTAGCAATGTTCTAGTTACCAAGGTTCAATTGTACTTTCATATTTTCTGAAGATTTTTTGCTGACATGTCAACTTGTGTGTCTATGAAAGCTAAAGTGGATAAATGCTTAATATAAAGTGGATAATGGCTTATGCATTTATTGCTATTTTATTAAATGGATGCAATTTATCTCAATAAGGCAACCCAAAGATATATGGCACTGCAATCTTTTAAAGATGACACAATTCAAGTACCAGAATGTGTGTAGGAATTTAATTTTCAAATGTCATTTGTGAATAAACATGGTAAAAAAACAAGTTAAAGCAACACTCTAAAGAAATTAAAGTCTCACATACCACAAGCACTGTATGAAAATGGATGCCTTTCAAATAATATTTGCATTTTCTAACACGAAGGCCATTCTTCTAAAAACTTATTTTATGCAAATTATCCTCATCAAATGAGTTGGATTGAATGACTGACAAAATTTTAATTAACAAATGCATGGCAGGGTCCAAAACATGCATAATTGTCAACAATGTAGTCTGGTTACCCAGTAGTCAAAATGTAATCTATGTTTTAAATCCAAATGCCATTGGTAAATGCATACATTTCTAGAAGTCTAATGAAATTTGTCATAGGAATATACATAGTTACTTGAAAATCAATTCCCAGCCATTCTTTTTAACTTAGAACAACTCAAGTTCCTTCTAAACTTTTTAACTGTCATGAAGGTTTTCAAGAGTCTTTGGACAATTAAAACTTTTAAATAAGGCTCAATAATGAGCTCTCAACATTGGACACTTTTTCTCCTTGTTCTAATATATTCAAAACTATCTGTAAGTCATAACTTCACTAATTATTCAGAAAACAACATTTATATGTTGGATATTGACATCATAATAAGCCCTGTATGGGAGTGATGAAACACAACCAATAGAAACAATTTTACAAAACATAGATGTCCGATTATATTTTTGGACATTAATGGGGTAAATTCGTTACATAGTTTTATTGAGACTGAGTACAAGATACCTGGTAAGTAAATTTCATACCTGGCTTGGCTTTGCATCATCCGTCTTAAAATTTACTTATTATAGGTATCATCTCATAACCAGTCACTAGAAAACTATGTATTACATGTACTTAATGTAGAACTCACCCTCTCTAAATTTTACGTATCCTACAACCTTAACATGATATTACTTTATTACAGTACATATTTACTTTACAGTGTAGACTTACCATGGATAAGATAGTGCCTGTTTACATGTAAATCTCTGCTTTGGATTCTTGCACATTAAATGTCGGATAAAGTCCTTGGCTAAAAAAAAAAATTATGAATATTATTCTATAACTTTATTCTTTTAAAATGTATTTTATAACATTTAGTTCATCAAAAGTATATAAGCAATAAGCTTACTTCAACAAATGAAATATACACCTTTGACCTACATTTCAATTTATAAGTGAATGAAAAATGCAACATTTAATATATAGCTGTGATAAATTTTGTTCTTGACTGTATATCTCTGATCTCTTATAAATTATATAACTTTGCTCGCCCACTGTGGTCCCTCCTATTTCTGGGGGTCATAAAAGCTACACTCAAAATACTTCCATATCAATATGATCAATCCTGAGAGGAAGTGGAAAACATAAAAGCAGACAGATGCTGGACAAATATGACCAGAAAAGCTCACAAGCATTCAGCTCAGGTGAGCTAAAAAAGTGGGGGGGAAAAATAGACAGCCAGTCTCAAAACATCACGTCTCCATTTCTAACTTTAAGGCACATTTAAAGAATTCATAAGATCATGTAACAAGGAATTCAACAAAGCAACTAGAATTTATGACTATCTGCAGTTACAAGGTACATGTACTGTGTACAAGGTTATTTTCGCCCCGGCTTATTTTCGCCCTTTCACACATGCAAAAAAATTGCCCCGTTTTAATTTTGCCCATTCACAGTTTTCTTTCAAGAAATTATATTTTTCTTTGAATTCGCCTATTTCATATTGGCCCACATGTGTTAGGGCAAAAGGGGCGAACAATTAAACGAGGATGAAAATTTCCCTGTATAAACCCCACCTGATTCTGATATGTCGTCCCAGTAGGGCGAGTCAAACTCATACTCGGCTCGGAGAATCTGCTGGAACAAAGCTGCATCATTTTCATCATAAAACGGAGGATAACCACATAATCTGAAAGAACAATACATGGAAAGGTGCAAAAAATCAGTCAAAATAACTTGAGATTATATCATGGGTTAATATTGTCTTGCTCTTTCAGTAGCAATAGAACAATAAAGTGCATTTTATAAACAGCTATAAGTTTTAACATCAGAGATGTACTGTAGATTCCTAATTATATGCGAGAAATTAATTTCCACGTAATTTCGCAAGAAGCTTCACTTGCAAAAAATATAACTTGCTTTTATTTCTATGGTGCTGAATTCTAAGTAAAATCTGTTGATCAACCATCTATTCGCAAATTATAATTCTTGTGATTTGACATTCAAGAGCCAGTTCGCAATAAAAAGTACTCGCGCAAAATTAAGGAATTTACAGTACATGCCATAGTCATTTGTGACCTTAGTGTTTCTTCAAATGACCTTACTCAAGGTCATTCAACATCCTTTTTTTTTTTGTGATCAAGAACATATATATACTGCCATTCTGAAGCAAAGCTTATCTAAAGTAAATTTTAGGGCAGCTAGATTGCAAATAAAACATTGAATCTTCAAAATAATTTGTCTTGTTCACCTAATTTTATTGTCTGAGATAAGATAATTGCCTTATATAACACCGTTAAACAAAGGAAACTCATGCAAAGTCCTTTTATGTGCCATGTTCTTTCTTAATAAAAGCTGTGTGAGGAAGACACTTAAATTTTATTTATGAGAAATCTGTCCAATTAGCTTAATTTACATCAGTAGTAATGATGCTGGATTCACTTTTTTAATATAAGATTTTAACCTTCCAGGAAAGAAGAGTGAAGCTTGAGTCTCCAGAGATTTCAAATTAGATTATCTTCTAAAAAATACTTTTTTCCCAAGGCTGTTTCCTGTGAGATAAACTCATCAGCTAGTATCTGCAACTCTGATCAAACTGAGTTAAATTTGGTAAAATTCTTACAACAAAGAATTAGTTCACTGGCAATCTTTTTGGGACAGGGGTGCTATTTTTTTTTATCATCTAGTAAATTAAAATCAATACCAGATGGTAAAAAAGATACAAAAGTAAACACTATATTAGGGGGTTTCAAAGGAGGTAGAAGGTATAGAAGGTATCTGAAATGAATGAATGGTGAAAATATTAATGTTAAAAGGACAAGATAGGCTAAGCCTCACCCCTTTTTGGTCCTTGGTTTGGGGTGTCTTTTAGATTTTCTCATTTTTATGTAAATTTTTATTGATTTACAGCACTTTTTGTTTCAGAAAACATAGAGCACATCTTGCCTATCTGCCAAATTTATATAATATTTCATATACGGTACTACTATCACATGCCACTTGTATAAGAATCTCAGATAGGCAAGATCTGTGCTCTGTGTGTCCTGCAGTAAAAAGTATCTCAATATTGATTAAATTCCACCAGAATTGAGGAAATTAATTTAGGAAAACCTTCAAATTCTCCTCACTCTTGTGCCCTCAAGTAATCTATTTTGATTAAAATTAGTGGTGGTTTTTAAAACTAGCATCATTTAAATTTCTTATCTACAAACTATCACAATTTAAACTGTGTTCTGATTTTTACATGAAATAAGGGGCCAGAATCGGCTGTTACTATGCCTTGTCCTTTCAATGTCTTGAAAATCAATATGATATCAAATACAATCCCCCTATGAAACAAAATTTAAACATATAAATCTTAATATTTCTTTTAACGGTCAACCCCACATGGCTGACTATTCTTGCCCTCAACCTCTTTCCCCTTTTTCTTGAGCAATTTTTTCCTCTTTGCTTAATTCGGGTAAATAAATCACTTCCCACAACACAATCTTGCTGTCCTATGCTCAACAACTTAATTCACAGTTTACAGGCTTTCAGAAGTGAACACACTGACTCTAAACCCATGATGGGAGGAACACAGGGGGACAATTGTTTCTCATTACCCTAATGTACAGCATTCATCAATTGGGTTTTTGTCTGCTTGTGTCAATAAATTTCTATCCACTCTGTATACTCATAATCAACTTATATCTGCCACTGTACATTTCTCAGTCTGAATGCAGCCCAGACAAGTATTGGTTTGGAATAGAAATTCCATTAGTAAGTTACACACTATTGTTTACACACTCTTTTATCTGAGGAGGGGGAAATGCTCCATCACTTCATCTAGGATGAGTAAACATACCTATTAACTGGAAACTATGTACAGTAAAATTCATATATATTGGACTCACTTATAAGGAAACCCTGGTTATAAGGATTTTGTTAAGATTTTCATCTGTATTGTTTTTACATATAATGAATTATGAAGTCTCAGTAATTGAGACAAAGTTTGATCTTGGCGACTTCCTTATTACTGCATTTTTTCCCTCTTAATGCATGCATGTTCTTTACATTTACAAGTACTATTGTACCTTTTCAGCAATTTTTTTTCACCTTTTCAGCAAATTCAGGTAAAAGATACATTGATCTATGTTCTATATCTTTACATGTAACAGATTGAATATGTATGATATTACACCTATGGACCAACAGTCAACTTCTTTTCCATATGGTTGCTGGGCTAAAACTTCAGGTGCTGCAAAACAATATATCATAATCAGTAAGTTGTTGTACAGTTTTAGGTGTGGCATATATAAAACAGAATACTGCCTTCATTTGAATTCTCCAATAATCATGCATTGAAATGCTTCTGTAATTCAGTTGAGTAGGTCATCAGAGCATCACGACTTTCCCTTTAAAAATACAGGTGTATGACTTTAAATAAGAGCATCCATCTAGACCATGACAAAACCACTTGTTACTGTTTTTTTAAATTTTTTTTTTTTTGATGATCAGACAATTTCAACAAAATACATATTCAAAGACCATGCAATGTCATCTTCACAGATAAAATTTCAATGTATGTTTTCGCTATCCTTTCCAGGGACAAAAATATCTAAATCATGAATAAAACATACTAAATCACCAATACACAGATATGATATATATGAAACTTGGGAAGTTGTTGATTGAACATTGAACTTGGTGCCCTGCATGTAAAAATTAGCATGTTGTGATTGCTTAACAACAGGTCTATATACAAGAGGAAATATAAAAGTTTACTGATTTTTTTTTTTTAAAAAAGGAGTTTTTTTTAGTCCCTTTTCTGTTTTTTTTTCTCCCCTAGAAAAGACACCTAGCACTTAACTTTAGGAACACATTCCACTTATATATTTAAGATGATACAATATTTTTTACTGACCATGCATGCATATATTTTATCCCATGTCTAAAGAACTCTGAACTAACTCAGCTACCTTTCAATAAAAATTTAACAGTATGTGTAAACACATAGACCTTAACTTCAAAATAATCCTGATTTCTATTCTATTAAATATCAGAATAAAAAATGATATCACAAAAAAGCAGTGTCTTTGATTTAAAAAATGACAACTACTATTTTACACACAATATTGTACATTTTTCATAGAGCACCTGAAAATCTCCCCTATCTATGATATGAATGGGATGGAAACCAACCAAGCCCCGGCTATATAATCATAATAACACTAGTCTAGCCAGCCATCAATTATCCGACACTTTCAGGGTGAGTGGGGATGGGCAATTACTGTCAAGGAAGCATTTCTATACACACCAAAAAACCCCACAGAAAATGTGAATCTGCAGAACTAAAAACCCTGTCATTAATCTGTAAAGCTTGTCCTCCAGGCTCGACTGTCATTTTCATCAGAAATGACTGGTATACACATAGTTCACTTGGTTTTCAGAAAAAACACCACTGCAGCCTCCATTAAGGTTTGAAATCAATTCAGTGTGAAGTAATGGGATTTGCTACATAGCCCCAGATACTACATTGTGTAGAGAAAACCTTAGAGAATGTTCCCAGTTGTTTTTTTTTTCTTTTTTTGTGTGTGCATGTGTGTGTTTATTCTCGGGCAGTATTGGTTGAAAGATTTCGAGATATATCAAAAAATTTTGCTTTAAAGTCACATAATAACTCTTTAGTCTAAAATTCTCCCCATTTAAAGCACATATTGCATCAAAAATTGGAGGAAGCTTTTTGATAATATGTATATTTATAAAATTTAATGCATTGTTAATGTACAGAATTGGTATTTCTTCTACTTCATAAATTCCATTTAAATTTCAGTGAAAATCGGCATTCGATCCTTACCTACATATCCCGGTGTGCCACAAGCGGTTGCCATGGTTCCTGATTCCTCCGTTTTTGATAAACCAAAATCACTAATCATAATTTTAGAATCAGCATCTGGACTATAATATAATAGATTTTCTGGCTGTAAAAGAAGAAATACAAATTCAGCGGTATTAATAAAATATCTTAATAATTACTATCTAAATATGGTTACTTTACAATGCACTAAACCAAAAATGAATCTAGCAGTGCAGCTTATTTTCAACATGTTAGCAATTAATGTGCCCATTTCACAAAATTAAACATATATGTAGTCTAAAGAAATTCAATGTTTCTGGAAATATTCATCATATAAATCTTTTATTGATGCTCTTTTCATATTTTCATATTCCCAGACCATGAAAAATTTTACTCTTCTTTATTCAGTTTTTTTTTTTAAATAACATGAAGCTTTTATTAGTAATAATAAATTCATAATTAAATTCACCCACCCACCCAAAAGCAGAAAATAAGATTCGATAAAGTACTTGACCTTTAATAAAGAACCTATGTTGACAATTATTTTCCTCTGCAATTTCAACAATATACTTTTAAAATTAATAAAGGGAAAATGTCAAAAAGAATCTAGGTAAATGTCATGGAGAGATAAAACCATTTGAGTATCATTATGAATGGCCACAAAGAGCCACAGTAATGAACAGCAAGTCGATACAACAGTACAGTTTCATAATTTTAATTCTTTATTTTCATCAACTTCCTTTGGCATTCATTTTGCCTTTAAATTTTTTTTTTTTTTCATGGATTATACGAAACATGTACGAGAAGAATTCTCAATCATTTGCTGTTAGAATTTTAGAGGATTTTAAGCTGAAGGATATGAAATCTCAAGGGCTGCAACATATTAGAAAGCATATGGTTCGGATGCCATTATCCGTTATTAATATCTCTTCTGAAACATGATTCATACGTTTCGTTCTGCCCACAAACTGAATATCATATGTACTCCAATATTGTAGATTGTATACTATGCCCTATTGATAGTGGTGTTTTATATGGTCAAAGGCCATTTAAAGAATACATTTCCAAAATAAATTCAGGAAATATCGATGTTTAAATAACAATAATAATTTTTAAAATCTCAATGAACTGGGAAAAATTAACACCCTCTCCAAAAAGAATATTATGACAGTTTTTATTCCCAACCATACTTTAAATACTAATGAAATATACAAGAATTGTGTGAATATGGCCAATTCATCCTGTATTCAAGGTTTAAGAATATAAAACAGTGTCTGGGAAAGTTCCTGAGGTCATTAAAACCTAGGTGAAGATGCCACAAGATTCTGTGTAATTCAATCCCACTCTTTTCTTGTGAGTGGATTGGGATCTGACCATGGGATTATCACCTTTAAATCCCTATGCACCACACCACGATCATGCATGTAGTCCACACCTTCTAGCACCTGTTTGATCAGGTTGCTGGCATCCTTCTCTGTGTAGCTACCTTTCTGGACTATTCTATCAAATAATTCACCCCCTGTCACTCTGAAAAAGAAGTATACATATATTAATCAAAATAGGAATATTGTTTTCAAACATGTGTAGAATACATAAAACAGAAAGAAAGACATAAGGTCAAAATTCAAGCCTTTTTTTATCAACTGCAATATCCACAGTCCACACTGGTGTTGTGGGTCAAGAGTTTAAATTAGTTATTATGCAAACATTACTACAGTCAAACCTCATTATCTGAAACTGGATGGGACAAAGAAAGTTTTCAAGATATCTTTGGATTCAAGATATGAAGGGTAAAATACCTACAGAATAAGTAACTGGGGACTCAGAATCACTTCAACATAGCCATAGTATTTGAGATATCAGTGTTTGAGATACCAAAGTCAAATGCATATACTGTTAACCAACTTTTATTCGCGACGAATTTATTTAGTTTGCGACGATTAATTTTCGCGATCAAGCCTATTTTGGATCTATTGTTAATAGGCACAAAGACTTTCAGGACAGGTTCGCGGCGAGAAATATTCGCAAAGACAGAGCTGTCGTGAACTTCGCGAAAATTTCTTGCACGCGAATAAAAGTTGGTTTACAGTAATCATCATGATTTTTTTTAATGATTTACATAAAACAAGTAGGTACCCATGCACCAAGTGACAGACTACTACCAACTGACCAAGACTCATATGTCAACCCCCTCAATTTCTTTGCTGTAAAAGAGCAAATCACAATTTACTTTTCATGATGTAAAATATTCACTTTTATCTATAATTTTTTTTACGTCCATTGGAATGTTCATTTATCATTAAAACAACGTCTCCTCAGCAAAATTGATGTGCAATTTATGCAGAACCTACACCAAAATAAATTACTGTCCAAAAACCATTTTATCACCCCCCTCAATTTCTATGCTGTCAAAGACGAAACATAATTTACTTCCCATTGACTGCCTTCAAAGTTCCTACAGGTGGGTGTAACATAAAATAAAAAATGGATGAATGGTACATTACCACCTATATCATGTAATTTTTTTTTCTTGGCTTGACATCAGTCAATTTCCTCTATCATTTACGGAGTTTGTTTTAATTGCCCTAGTTTTTCCCTTGCTAGATATCGTTCAAGTTCCTATGATACTTACAGTTCCATGACCAGGTACACGTGAGCTTTGTCATCAAACACATCTAGCAGCTGCACAATATTGGGATGGCTGAGTCTGCAAAAACATAAAAATAACAAAATCAAAAATCCCACTTCATGCATAATTCAGAATCAAATCGAAAATGTGTAGTGAAAGAATAATTTTTTTACAATGTTCATTAACTCGATCATTTCTCCTAATAAACAAAATAGATCTTGATTCTTAATGTATTGTAGTCATTTTTAACATCCATAACGTTTCAGAAAAATTGAACTTATAATGTAAACCAAATATAATTTGTATCAACTTGTCAGTTTGACATCAATGTGCAACAATTGAAAATTCAGCGCACTAATCACTATTTATGGAAATGTAGACAAAATCATGAATTATTGCTGCAGATGTCCCTGCATCATATTGAATTCATGAAATAGCGCATTGCTGTCCACACCAAGCCACTTAATGTACCCTGTTTCTTTAAGTAAATTATAATTATATATAAAACATGCATGCAGGAAATAATGTGATGCTTATATATTTGTAGTTATTAGTAACCTACAACTCCAAAACTACATAGTAATTTTTCTACATCTAATTTCATGGTCTGTTAAAAAAGTCATAACATTTTTTTTTTTTACTTCTGACTTAATGGAAAAAACTTTTTGTTAATATGAGCTTCTTCATTGGATCCATACAATTGTAAAAGAGAGCAAAATGTCAGAGCATAATTGAGGACTTGATTTCCAATGTTCTTTTTTTAATGATGAAAGCAGATATCCTAAAGGCCATAAAAATACAGACGACGTACTGACACACCCATTTCACGATGATATTATTACTGCATGGGTATCAAGTTATATTCTTTGTTCTTTTACTTACTGCAATTATGTGTAGAATATCAGACTATAGATAATCCATTATGTGGTAATTTTTTTTAACTGTATGTTTGACACCGACAATATGTCCAGGAAAACCACATTATACTGTATACAAGCCACATACCTTAGGTGCATATGATGATAGAATGTATACACTGAGGAAATTCTCTCATTTCCATCAAATAAACATTTACTTCTACTTAACACTTCAAACAGTGTTTCTGTTCACACAAGATCTAACATATAGTTTTCAACCAGGTATCACCTCTTGTAATGAACCATTTAATTTAAGTATTCACCTATTGATAATGAAAATAACTGCATCTGCATGTCTAAGCTGCACCAGATACTTTTCAATGAAGTGTCTCTTATAAATATCCCTTCCTACTTAATGATTACATCACTCTGACTCGATCCTCAACATGTGCTGATACTCATTCGCCAATCTTTTTAATTAACTGTAGATCTGTATATCCCCCACCCAAGTTTCTGTCCAATCAGTGACACATTTTCAAAAAATATATGCACATCATGTAATATGATGTTTCAAGAGCAATTTTTGCTCAGGTATGAATGCCCCATCAAGTGATCTACTAGTACTAGTGCCGTCTCAGTTTTCTTGGGGTAATAATTCATGTCTTAGTCAGTTTCAGTACTACTAACCCAAATGCAGGGAATTGAGGTCAAGGTCAATCAAGTGGAAGGTCAAAGTCAGAATGATACATAGCTAATTTGTTCATACCAATATGTTATCATAAGTCTGAGAAAAATGAGTTTCTTCATAACGGAGATAAAAAGGAAAAAAGTGCCTGTGACTTGGACAATCCATGAACAGGAATCCCATGGCAAACACTTTAATAATATGCCATGAACAGTATCCAGTTTTACTAACCAACGATATATTGATCGGATGCTATTTTTTTTTTTTTTTGCAAGTTTAACGACACCACAGCATTTCCCATAAAAGTTTGAAACACCTGCACTAATCACCTGTTTTATATACTGTTTTTACTTGCTTTGGGCCTCCATCGTTATTTTTTTTTATGGACTTCAACTTTATAGCCATAGTTATAATGCAGCTTGTAATTCAGATGGAACTCTTTGGATTTTTCTCTTTTACTCTCGATAAAGAAAAAAACAGCTACTTCATAAGCTGACAATTAACTGTGTAAACGGATCAATACCTTAACGTTTACATTGCCATGAAGTGAACAAGCTGCGGTCACTTCTGTGTTTGGCTTTGATATCTAATAATGAATGCCTATGTTAGTCTTGCAGTCAAAATCCTGTGAGAAAAAAGGTTATTGAACAATGTAAAGAAGTTATCCATTTATGTAAATATACATTGTTTATAATCATGAAGAGAAGTATAATAGCATAGACATAGTGGGAGGGCAAACTCCTGCAAATCAATGGATATACATAATGCTATTTACATCTAATAAACCCTGCAACTTTGCATGCATGTATACTAGAGAGATTTTTAGAACTATGAGGTGAATGTGCAATATATGATTTAAGCTGCCAAGTTCATAAAATTTATTAAACAAATAAGCCCCGAAAAACCAAATCTCTCATTCCAGTTCTACCATCTCTGCAAATGAAACTCTGTCCAGTGAATGATAAATATCGGAAGAAGGAAAATTAATTTAACATCTTTCACAGGTTGCTGACACCATTTGATACACCACAGCCAAACAATTATCTGAGGATTCATCCCTACAAATCAGCTCCCACCAGCCAAAATTACTTTTTTCGCAAAGCGCTCAAGTACCCCATCATTGGTGATAAGATTTTCTTCCATTCCCTGAGTATTACCTTCGAAGGACTTGAATTTCATTCTCCAGCGATTCTTCCTTGCCTAGAAATCCACATCGATCTATACATTTTATGGCCACTAATTTACCCCTCTCCGATTTGTCGTCTGCTAGCCAAACTTCCGAAAAAGCACCTCTGTAAAAAAATAAAAGTTATAACATTATGCTCAGGTTCATAGCAAGTTCTTGTATTTTACAGTTTGAAATGTACTGTGAAATAACTTATTTTCGTGGGGGTTTAATTTTAGTTGTTTTGGATGTATGATTTTAGTGATCCACGAATTTATGTCCACCATGAAAATATAAAATGTTACATGTATAACTTCTCAACAATTAATTCTTCATCCAGAAATCAATTCCCCAGGATCCAAAATTTTTTCCTCAAGCCATGAAAATTGCACCCCTCAAAAATAACTGATTTTACAGTATTTTAGTATTTTGAATTTCAAACAAGGATATGAATCTGATGCTTCAATTTTGTTCATTGGCATATTTCTTGAAGTGTGCATCTTGGTCATGTTGGTGCTTCATGATAAATATCTGCCATGAATTACTGCAGCTCATTTACCTCATTCTCAAAAATTTAAATTTATATTTTGTATATAACTGTTTGTTGTCTCCATATATCATTTATTTAAAGCAATATGAGCTGCAACTTTGATGTCGAAATGTTTTGTTACAAAATTGGAAAAAAAAAAAAAAAAAAAAAAACTATTTCAATGCCAGAAAAAACTCCTGTTGTTCATTATTTGCGATGAAAGAACCATTACCAGTAATAAGCTTCGATTGAATCAAAATTACATTATTTTCGTCCTTTACAATATATAAAAGTGTATATTTGATTGTTTACAGTACGTCTTTCCTAGCTCTGTTTTATCTTAGTCTAATTGGTCATAAAGGTTTAAGTTACATGCAAATTTATCATAATAACACATTTTAACAGAAAAATAAAATTTTCAAAAATGCAGCTCATATTGCTTTAAATTATTTGTTGATGACACAAATTTATGTCCCTCAATGATAATATTTTGGAAACACAACAATTTGCACAATATTATTTTTGACATCAAGGTCAGTACATGCATTTCAGTGGAAATATTCTTGCTCATACAGAGTGGTTCATGAGAATATGAACTGTTTCCTTATTTGCAAACAATCTTAATTAATTATGAAAAGATTATTCAAAAGGGGTGCAAATAAATAACTTCCTGAGCAATTTCAGTTACCAATAATGCCAAGGTAATTATCAACACTACAATGCACTCTTATGATTCAAGCATAATTTTAATGGAAACCAATCAGTTGGCTTTCTCAATACTACATGCATATTTTATGCAGCATGTTCTAAGTAATGAAAAATACTGCTACCACTCTCATTACCATTGCTTTATCTTTATTTGATAAAGTTATACATGATATCAATATACATGTACTGTAAAATCACATATTTTCGTGGGGTCAAATATTCGTTGTTTGAGGAAAATCTCTTGATTCGTGGGATTTGATTTCGTGGATCAAGAATTAATGAATACTTATGTATGTAACAATTTAACATTTCTTGGTGGTCATGAATTCATGGGTCTTGTCCTACCACGAAAACAACCAAAATTAACCCCCACGAAATTTGTTATTTCACAGCTAGAACATTATTGATTAAAGAAATGTGCTAGAATCAATACAAAAACATTTATAGTAATGAGTCTCCTACTTAAGGAAATTAACACTAAGATTTTTACAAACTAATCCTGCTGTCAACAAATGCAAGCAAAAAATTTGTCCTGCATGACCTTAACTTTAGGATATGACCTTGTGTCATAATTCATTACCAAGTGACCTTGATCTTTAGCACAAAACTGAAGCTCAAGACACGATTTAAGATTATACGTAACAATCATCTTGTAGAGTTGTACCCGTAGTTGAGTCCATCTCTTTAGCCCACATACAAGGATTTTGTTTAAGGCACACAGCTGCGACTTTAGGGAAGCTTGAGTCGTAGATAGATGAACGACAGCTTATTATGGAAACTGCATCAGCTGACAGGCCCTTATCTACACTATTGAGACTATAAAGGCATTATGACCTTCATCATCTCTCAGTATACCTCCTCATTAACTCATTTACTCTAACATAACCGGGGTGATAAATTTGTATCTGAAATTAATATGCAATTTTTCCTTAAGAGCTCACAGAAAACATTACCAAAGTACAGTTAGCTGCCTTAATGCCCATAATCAGCTCTGATCTGACATCCAATAAATTTCTTCTTGTTTATGTCTTGTGTTTTTCTAGAGTGCTAGGAGACTATCATAATTCACATGACTAAATCTGAATACTGATTTTCCACAACTAATGTCAATTACAGACTTTTGTGTGATAATAGTGATATGATATTTTCCTTTATGCTTCCACATGCAATTTTATGCAATATGGAGTTACTTTCAAATGCATTATGCGACTGCTAGCAGAAAATTCTGGCTGCAGTAATTAATTTTAATTAAAGGGTTTATTAGTAATGCATAAGACCGTCTCCTAATCTCTAGTCCAAAGAAGGAATTGCACCAAGTAAAGTGCAAATGGAACTCTCATATAATGGCCCCTGGATATGAGTAAATTCTAGAACTCTTGCATTCAATTACCTGTCAGTCTAAGTCATAAATCAACCTTCATTTTTAACAGGAAAGAAAGATCGTTACATAAAGGAAATACTTGACTTCTTTTTTCAAGACATTCTGGGAGCAATGGTTTATACATGCATGGTGGTAGTAGGAGAAGATTAGTAAATAAACTTGAATTACATATCGAGCTGCAAGTTAACTGTACAAGCTAGGTTACATCAATTTGATGACACATTGCTGCAGCAGAAAGATTAAAAGTGCCTATTGTTCCACACAAAAGTTAATTACAATTGGGTATTGAGTACCAAGATAGCTTGGAATCTGAAAGACTTAATCACTGTAGCAAAAAAACTCTCTGGTATTGCATATGACGCAAGAAATGACAATATTGGAATATCTTTTTTCATTCTCTTTACTTTATAAAGAAAAGATGAAGTCAGATACTTGGCAATTTACGTCTAAATTTAAAAATTGATGAATGAAAGAACAAAAAAAAATATTACACCATCCATTTCAGGATTGCAGGGTAACAGGGCTTCTTTTACTCATGATGGGTGTCTTCAACAAAGGACCAGGGATTTGCCTTTACTTGAATGAAATTACAAATTCTAAATTTTTAGGGTATATTTATAAATATTTCCATTTCTCTAATTTACTCATGATTTGAAAGTTAGCAGAGTTGATTTCTTGATAATTCTACTGGAATGTAAATTAGGCAGGTCGATAGGTCAGGGGCTAAGGAGACATAATATGCATGCAAATCTCGTGCGCATTTGTCTCTGTGTCTGACGCTAAGAAGGCCAAATAAATGCATGTAAATCACGTGCGCCTGCCTTTGTGCTTGATGTCAGTGGCCGAGGACTTAATTATATTGAAATCGACATGGGAGTCCTCGTGTAATTTAAATCTATGTCTACATTTTTAAAATCTAAATCTACAATTTTATTTCACAATGAAATGAAAATATATAAGGAATCACTGTCTAGTTCGTATAGTATGCCAGGGACATCAACGATAGTGGGAAACATTGGACAATTCATGTTTCCCACTATCGTTGATGCCCCCGCATACTATACGAACTAGACAGTGATTCCTTAAATTAATTAAACCAAAAATGGACATTGCCATTCATCAAAGGGTTCACATGATTACAGAACCAAACAGAAGACTCATAAACCAACATGAAAGTTAGGAAACTCTAATGACAGATACATGTAAGAGGAGAGAAATTAGGTCCCACATTGGTGACAGTTAAAATACATGTATTTTTTTAAGACTACCCTGTTTTAACATTTTTAAGCAGTAGCATTAATTTGCATGATGCATGAAACTATGGCTAACTATTGAATGTATACATAAATTAGCGTATACAAAATTTAGCACAATCACTGGGTATGGACTTGTTGGCATAATCATGAATTATTAATTAGCACTTCAAATATTTGTGTCCTTTTAATATTGTATATAATAAATGATTTCTTACTGGTATTGATGAGTTAGTGCATCGCTGTCTGTGCCAAAGGTGCCATTTAAGGTGCTAAAATATACAGCCCTATTTTTTAAAAAACACAGACAGTATATATCAGTTATTTAGGGGCATTGAGTTTATTCATAAATACATATATCATCTCCACGCAAATAACCTTGAAGAGTTAGACATTTTAACGCCAATCTTAGAATTTTCTGCTAGACCCCCAGTCCCATCCTCTTTACAGAACACAGAGCAACCATCTCAGTTTCTTGTTTGACAGGTCAAACAATTACTAAACACAGTTCCAAGACAGCTGGGAGTCTCACTGTTGCTGCACTTCTATAAATCATTTTGTGGACTCCCATAAACCTGATGCACAAATTATGCAGTGGTAATGTTCAGCGTATTAACTAATGATGTTCTCTTCAATATGATCAATTTTTTTAGTTTTTACTTATAATTATTTATGGCCTTTAGAACATGTAGAAAGAAAATTGAAATGAAATACTGTAATTTTAATTTAGCTAAAAAAAATTATTTCAAAACGATTATCTTCCAGATATGCTATAAGATACCAAAGTTCAACTATATTAAATTTACAGGTACTTTCATTTTGCATAAAAAACACACAATACATGTAACCAGTCTACCTAATATTGTTTTTCGAAATTACTAAGTATGAAAAATACTACATAAAATAATAACATTTTTTTTTGGGGGGGGGGATATGAATCAAGCTTTACTTATATAAAAACTTTAATCTGGAGCAAAATATACCAAGATATGAAAATTAAGTCCAACAAAATTTTAACCCTTGATTAAATGACGAATTCATCATCAATTCCAATTTCAAAAAAAAATTCTAAATCATTTTTATCAATAAAAGTCAATAAAAGACCTCATTATGCACCATGTTCTTTTACTTTAATTTTTAATTAACTTTCAAACTCATTAATCAATGTCTATCCTAATACACTGATCAAGTTTCAAGGTCACCGTGCCTTGCCATATTCCAATCTATAATTATATAATGGTAAATAATCCACTAATCAAACAAAACAAGCCTAATGATAACACACACTATTCTACCTTTGAGAATTAGCTTTGAATAGCTTTGAATTTCCAGCCGACCAACTGTTTAATCAAATTTCACTAGAATTTATCAATATATATGTATACATGTTTCTGTGTTTTTATCGGTGGTCTATTGTAACCGAACCCCTGTGCAGAATTTAAAAAAAATCAATGATAATATGAAAGCAGATAGGCCTCACAATGGAGTACGTGATAACATCTCCTGATAATTAACAAATATGCTATTGATCTCTTGTTTATTCCAAGAAAACAAAGCTAACATCAAACATGATACCCCAAAAATGTCCCTTTTCCCGTTTCCTGCCAAAATGGAGAACAAATCTGGTAACATCACAGATTACATGTGTCAAATGACACTACTGAGGATGCCGAATTACATGCACTGGACCTGCTTCATGCATTCAATTCAAAAAAATTTAAAGTCTTTTTACACTGATTTCTTTTTCCAATGGAGTTAATTCTTTCAGTATTATTAACTACAGGCTTTGGAGTAAAATTTGATGCTCAGTCCAAGATTCCACCAGAATGATTTAGCTTCACTTCTTGTTAGGGCTGGGACGATACAACAATTTCTATTAGGGGTGGGACGATATACCGATACATACCGATATTTTTCTCTAAAATACGGTTTACGATACAAGCATTCAAATATCGGTACAAAACGATACACGAACGACCTATCCAAAAATGAAAATTAAAGTACCTGTCCTTGGAAAATGGCGGCTTGTACGAAGCGAAATGATGTTGATATTGAAAGCACACTTTAGAACTAATAAGTCGTTGATTAGGGGTAAAGCGTTTTCACTTTTAAGCGGCCTCGGAAGATTGAACAAGAAAGGTTCAGTATGTAAAGCGTGCTATGCACAGAAAGTACCGTTTCCAAAACATTTGATATTAGTAATTGTTAGTCCATCTCGTACATTTTTTTTTGTAATCTCAACTTGGCTACAGACTTTCAAAAATTTATCATAATATAAATGTGGTGTTTTTTAAATGAATTTTAGTCAGTGACGTTCTTCGATGAACTACACAACTATTTGTAAACAACTTGTTAATAGAAATTTGGTAATAATAATGTGAACATGTATTATTGTTTTTGTAAGTTTATTTCAATGAAATTGATGACTTCAAGCATTGATTTAAAAGCATACATGATTTGATATAGAATGATTTGTTGATTTGATGTCAAGACAAAAAAAAATAAAATAAGATACTAATTCTTTTGCGTAGCTTTATAATTTATCATGTTGATTTAATGTCAAGACAAAAAAATTAAATTAAATACTATTTTTTTTAAAAGTCTTATAATTTATCATAGTATCGAGATACGTATCATATCGTGCTTATATATTGAGATATGTATAGTATCGTAAGATCTGTGTATCGTCCCACCCCTAATTTCTATATCTATACATATCACGATATTTGAGCAACAATACGATATGAATCACGATATATGTTTAATTGCTTATAAAATCTTTTTTTGCATTGAAATGAAAAAAATTATTTTTTGCAAATGAGAATTATTTATTCAAAATAATTGTTTATATGTTGTAAAACAAAAATATTTTACTAAAGTGGTGTTAATAATTATTTATTTCATATCTATATTTATATCTAACTTATTTATTTTATTTATTAAACCCCAAATGTTAAATAAACAAAGAAAAACAGAAGTCAACTTTTTTTGGCGATATTTTGATATTTTATCAAATGTATCAATATGTGTATCGTCCTCACATATATCACAATATATCGATAAATCGATATATATATCGTCCCAGCCCTACTTCTTGTACTAATGAGAGAAATTCTGCCATACCTTCACACCTGCAATGGTCCTAGACACTTATCCATAAAGAACCTGTTATCTCGAGCTAAAAAAATCACTAAAATTGTACATTACCATGTACCAAGACCAATGAAACAGGTCATTAACTGTAACCATTAGGCTTCCTATGTAAGGATAGTCCAATATAGCTCCGGGACAATAAATTAATTAGGAATTATTTTCAGACTGCATGGATTCATGAAAAACATAGCCTTATAATACATGTAGTTTCCAAAGTACACTGTACATAATTATAAAACGTTTCAAATATTTCTAATTTTGAAAACTTTTCAATTTTATTTTTCGTTTTTTTCTTTACTTTCTATTTTTCACATCCATTACGTTTGTTAGGATGTCTCTTTAGCACTAACTCTTAACAAATCCTTCTGTGACACCGTGTAAATGACATTGCAACTTCCACAGAGACTTTCCAGGTGGATAATAGGATCAAATTATACAACTAAAAGAAGCCATATTTATGTGTAGGCCGATTCAGCATGAATTGTTGCCAGTTTTCATGATCTTAATGCCGTCACCAATAAAATGCAAGGCCAATCTAGTAAAAATTGAGACTTATTTTCACATTTGCGAAATAATATGAGCAGAAAAATTAAAGAAGATACTTCCATGGGAATTTATTGCCATAAATATCTCTGTAGATTTAAACTCCCCTTCATAAATGCCTCTCATTTTAACGCAATTGCCCTTTGAATTTTGCAGTTGTGCAAATATGGTATTTAATAATTCCATCAAAACTGCAAAATGCTTCATTTATTGCTAAATGTATAATGGGTGTATGCAATACCACATTGGCAGTTTTCATAGAAAAAAAACCAAAACTGGTGGGTGTACCCTATAGTAGCACCACTATTATAAGGTTATATCTTTGTCATGAAATGTCAGCAAAGCGCGATGGGGAGCAAAAGAACCTGCAGAAAATCAATTACATTTTTTTTATATTTCTGACCCTAGATTAACCCTCCCAGAGGGAATTCACAGCTATACAGACCCACTGCCTACTGAGATTGTGGGAGCTTCATGCACTATATGCATTTGGACTAAAATGAGCAAATAAAGAGTCAAATACTCAAATCTTCTAGGTACAACATAGTACTGGTGTAGCATAATATTTTGATACCGCGATATATTGAACCCGGGTTAATATCTACTTTATTCAGGAAAATTAAATATGATTCTAAATAATACTTCAATTCCTTAGATGTCAAAAATACTGTTTAACTGTTATTAAGAACTAATGGTCAGAATGATAGCTTTTCATAAAGTTCATGTATTTTGTTCATTGCTTTTGGAAATACAGGGGAGAAAATAGCTTTTACTTTAAAAGTTCCAGTTGTAGTCATATGTCAGCTAGGTCATGTACAGTGAAACCTGTCTAATCAGACATGAGACTTTTTTTTTTAATTTGTTGGAATAGACAGGATAATTCAGATTGCAAGGTGTAACCAAAAATGGATAATAGCAAAAAGAGAACAAAATTTTATGTCGTAATTCACAGTGTGATATATAATGTACAGGTGTCAGATTATGAGTTTTCACTGTAATATGAAATTTTTTTTTTTTTAAATATGCCTTAAGTTCATGCATTTTTCATATTTTCCATCAAAAGCCCCCCTACTTGATATCAATCAATAACCTCCCAGAAAAAAAGATACATAAACCAACAAAAAAGGTAATGTACCTTGAAAACCTTGATCAATACACACAGCATTCAACCTTATATTCTTGAAAGAAAATCCTAGCTACCCAAAAGATGAAAAAAATCTAAATGGAAAGTTAATCCCATTCAACCGTATTATAAGAAACATGGGGCCATATAAAATCCATCATTTAAAGCTCTGTTAGTCTACGACTGTTAATAAAAACTCGATCAATATGCTTGAATCTTGGAGATATTGAAGGTTTTCTGACCATAAATTACAATGCATAACGAATTTCAGCACCCCTTTATCTCTCTGAAGAGGATTTAGATGATTAACTCTATATATATAGACCATACCCTTAATTTAACACCAAGACTGAAGTATACATGTAATTCCCCCCATCAAAAAAAGCTACATACATACTTGACATTTAGTACTATGTATACATGTGCATACTATCTGCTTCTATTAACATAGGCGTCGGAACCAGGGGGGGGGGGGGGGGGGGGG
>PRKT01000570.1:164606-230100 GCA_003671525.1 Saccostrea glomerata | reverse complement strand
CCCCCCCCCCCCCCACTTTCAATTTGCTTCCAACACCAATGATTAATCATGCTAACCAGTGTCTATAAAATAATGCAATCTCATTATAAGTTTTTAGAAGTGTTCATGAGCATAATTTTACTATTTAACCAAAATGAAAATAAATTTTAACATGGTTTTACTTTCTAATTGCATGTACTTTTATGTAGTGTTACTTAAATATAGATGTACAGCACACTCAGCTGCAGGCCAACAGTAACAGTGTATTGTGAACATCACACTTCTAATGATATCATGTTAATTTATCCCACTTCTAATGATATCATGTTAATTTAGAGATTTAGTGATTTTCACAATATTTTAAAGTGTACCACAAACTAGTTGTCCTATGCAACAAATGACTCCACATGGAGTATAATATCATGGTCACCACTATGATTATAATGTGAGCTCTTACAGAAAAACGACAAAAAAGGAGCCGGAAAAACACATATATAACATTCATTGTCACATGTGTCACTTTATTTCAAGCATGTTTAACTTCACGTGTGGCTTAATGTTTTTACCATTGATTATTTCTTTTTCTGAAAGTGAAATTACTGCAAGAGCTTATACTGCAACTTAATAAAAGAGTTAAATTAAATTAGAACTCTCGATGATCATTTAACAATTATTGCTTGTCTGATGTTATCAATGATTACATATCCCCTCGTCAGTTCGTGACCTATATAGTTATGAGCTCACATCCTGCATGATATGCCTTGTCATTAATGATTAACCCTTTAAATATTAACAGTTCCTTGTTTTTATTTTGGAATTTTAATCACATACTTGTTATAATTAGATATTCATGAAATTCTTGTCTTCTTTATGTGTCCTAAATTATCTTCAGACTTATTCATTGTGTCTGTACCATACAATTTATTCATAACTATGTACAGTATATCAACGTAAAAATATATTCTGAATTTTTAGCATATTTATTCTTAAGTTTCTGTCAAAGATAGATGTTTTACAATGCTCTTAATTTTCATTTGAAGGGACAGAGGGCGGTATACGAAGGATGTTTTTTTTTTTTTTTTTGAAATATATGTCATAAATGTACCCCATGTACCATATGAACTTAAAGCACCCAGACAGTTGAACTGGGAAAAACCTTGGGGAAAAATAGAGGGACCTGAGTCTATATCAATTTTATACAACCTAGACTTACAAACAACAGCTGTATAATATAATGCAATGGCATAATGAAAATGTAAGCTGAGGAAATCTTTCCATGCAGCTTAATTGGTTCATAATTATCGAAAGCTAATTTCTTGTAAACTCTTGTCTTGACCATTAATCAAAGGAGAAATAGCCCTGAAGAGCCAATCTTCAACAAGGCTAGGTCCTTTACAGATAATTTACAAAAGCCGACTTACTAATTGAGCTAAACTACCTGGCTATAAAGTCATTGATTCCGGATTATATCTTTGCCTCCAGTTAATTGAATAATTGATTAGAGTATACCTATTGTCAACCGCTTTGAAATGATCTATCCTTTTAGTTTAGGAATAGACGTAACTTTTTTTTTTTTTTTAGGAACACAATTAAAAATTTAAAAGCATACCCTGGGCAGAAGAATAGATTTATAATGTATATTGACAAAATCTATAATATATT
Organism: Saccostrea glomerata; assembly: GCA_003671525.1. NCBI lineage: Eukaryota > Metazoa > Mollusca > Bivalvia > Ostreida > Ostreidae > Saccostrea > Saccostrea glomerata. The sequence goes on along the minus strand of PRKT01000570.1, from coordinate 228,459 downwards.
TACAAAACAGCTGATAAACATCGAGCAAAGTACTAGTATGTACCTAAATAAACAGTATACTAATACTAGATATTATATAAATGCAAACATAGTCTGACATAATATTTTGCTTCATTTTTCTTTCTTTCTTACACCTTTTAATGGGCTGTTGAACAGTTGATGTATAGACAAATATCCTTCAAATGAAGTGTACATAAAAAAGAATCAATGATGAATATAAGCCATAATAGCTAGGTCTCTGCTGGAATTCATCACGAAGGCTGCAGTTAAACGACAGGTGATACATACACCCACAGATGATAAACATGCATGTGTATATTTCATGATTGAAACTCAATTTGTCACCTACTTACAGTAAATGAAACACTGCCCAGTGATCTAATATTGATGAACACATTAACTAGATGAAAATTTAAGCAGCTAAAACAAGGCTTCAAATTATTTTTGTCCATTCTCTAAGAGAAGAGATGTATTATTAGCAATGAAAATTACAAATGAGTTTCCAACTGCCTCAAAAAAAATCTTATCGAAGCTTCAATCTGCAGTGACAAACGTTTTTTTTTTTTTTTTTCAATTTCTTTCACACAATACCAGAAAGCATACATCTGTTATTCTTTTAAACAAGAAATCAAATAAAATTCTCCATTCAGTAGTTCTGAATCAGCATTTATAAAAATGATGAACAAATAACAAAATTTCCTGTTTGCCACTGTCATACCCATATCTGATCATCACATCCTGGTTTAATGGAAAAAAAAATTAAGATGTGAAATTAGATTTTTTCACTATTTGCTCTTTTTCTTTCCTTATGGTTTTCAAGAGAAATTTTCCAAGCCCCCTGTTATTTATTTTCTGTAAATCAAACTATATCTATAATTCAAATTGAAGTTTTCCATATCAATTTTAAAATGTATTCCGATGTTCATGTTAACAGTATAAAATGCAATAATATGAAATATGTTTCTGCTTATATTGACAGCAGTTACGTGCTACACATTTTTCTCTAATAAATTGATTTCAAGTTTTCATATAACCTTAGTGCTGAATTTTAAATTTTATAAAATATTGAACACTGTATCAGAAATGACAATTATCTTTAAATGTTCATGGATCATATACATGATATAAACAGCAAGATTATAGATGCAGAACAATATTTTCCACTAGTACCCCAACATACTGGTCGGTTTTTAGGTTTAATCAATTCATGATCATTTTTCTGAACCAGTCTAGGAAACAGATTAAGAAGCTTAATTTATAAAGTAAAAAATTTAAATTAGAGAATATTAGGTGAACATCAATCAAGCTTCAAGACCATTGAATGCCCACAACAATTTATAGACCATCCAATGCCCACAACAATTCATAGACAATCAATTGGCCACAACAATTTACAGTAACGTTGATCAAATACTGTAAACCAACTTTTATTCGCGACGTCTTTATTTCATGATTAACCAGGGGTAAACTAGTAAGCGACGACTAATTTTCGCATTCTAGCGCTTTTCGATCCATTTTAAATAGACAGAAATACTTTAAGTACTTGTTCGCGGCGAGAAATATTCACGATGACGAGGCTGTTGCGAACTTCGCAAAATATTTCTCGCACGCGAATAAAAGTTGGTTAACAGTATATGATTACCAAAGGTATATGTACACATAATGATCAGAAATTCAGATCATACAAATGCTATCTTAACAAATTATGAAATAAATCTTAAAGCCTAGCATGATTTGTTTTTCTAATTCCCTAAATTCTCTCGAATTTCCATTATTATAATTTATGGCTGGTTGAAATATACACAAGCACAGGTAAGTTAATAACCTCTGTCCATATATAAATAAATGTTGGTGGTGGTTATATGAACCTATAATGTCTGCTTATTATGTCATACTTTTTTTTTACTACTCTATTATATCACAATCCGTAAAGACATCCCTCTTTTTTGGGTACGTATATATAATGGAGTATACATTTGTATGTGTATTTTATCATAATTAATGGGTTCACTATTTTGCAAAAGCATTCTAGGAAAGGTGTGGGCTGAATACAATACCCATTAATTAGATTTTCACATTTAATAATTAAACCCAGCGTAAGAGTAACAAACAGTCTCACGACCAGGATTATCTGCAACAATCATCATGATCATTGTGATTGTGAACATGGTGAATGTGGTCCATTACTAGATAACGGTCAATAAAAAAAAAAACTGTTGTTCATGAGGTCAAGTTAATCTAGACTAATGCCTTTGCCAATCTAATTCCCTATCCCTGTAAAATGTTATTCCATGTGGTGTTATTTGGAAAAAGAAATTGCTCAAAACCACAATCAATAGTTGCCCAAAAGAAATACATTTTCTGAAGACTTGTGCAATTCTGTCACTGCATAGAAATGAAATTGGCAGCAAATTTCTTTTCTTTTATTAAAATTCAGAATTTCTGACCTCCAAACCTATAAAACTTTAAAACCTTATGGAATTATACAGTCTTAGGATGTCATCATTATATATCAGGGTTAACCAATGCACAACATGACTTACATAACAATACATAATGTTTGGGATTGTCTGTTCTAGTAATTAATGGTGCATGTCTTTGATTCTAAGATAGGTATGCCACGATTATACATTTAAATCACAGAAGACTAACCAACTAAGGGTTTTGTCCATCTTTATGACACGTACAGTTAAATGAAATTGTCATCACGTTGTCGTGTTTACAATACATCAAACGATTTGACGCCCGATTTACCCCGTTATGTACCCTTAAACAATTGGTTTTAAAAAATGTGTAAAATGTACATCTTTAATTGAAATTATAAAGGCTTACATGTTAAAACACATCTTCCATAAAAATTTAGCATAACTTTATCAATGCAAAAGAAATAATATAAAAATTCACTTGAGCATAGCTGCTTTGATTAAGGATATCAACAAAAAAAGATGAAATGTGTGAAAGAAAATGAAGAGAAAAATTTATGAACGATGGCTTCTACATGTACAAAAGTGCGACAGAGGAATGGAGGGTTGATACTTACGTTCCTAGGGTCCGCTTAAATTCGTATTTCTTCCGAATATCCGATTCCTTTGAATGTTTCTTATCCGTTTCATGCTTTTTACCAAAAAGTGGCATAGTTAATCGTTCTAAAGAATTAAATCACACCGGATAAATCATTGACTCAGTCATTTGGTTCCCCGTATCTCATGAATGTTTTTCTACTTTCTCACTTCACTCGTGACGTCACAGAAAATGGCGTATATTTGCATAAGTAGGCTACACGCTCCGATTGCGCATCTGTTTATTGTACTACCATGGAAACTGTTTATATAAACTCCGAAATAATCGCCAAGCCGTTTAAACGAAAAAAAAGTCATGGTTCTGCGGATATGACTACGGATTGTTTTCGTTTATCTTATGCAAATTAAAACACTTAAACGGGAAATTATGAAATAGGTATATAATATTTACACATATTTCATATATTCAAGTTTTCATATGAAGTACATGAATATTTATTGAAACAATTTTTTTCAGCTATTCACAGAACAATTGTTAATGCTTCTTTGTCTTTTGAGAAGATTAAACTTAATTAACAAACTTAATGATATATATCTTCAAAATTTTAGTTAAAAAAACGCCTTTAAAAAGCCATCCCATATCATGCCACCTGCATGTCTTCATTATGACGCAACAATGGATGTAGAATTATGACGTCACAATACAATTTCTCAAGAAATTCATTGTAAGCCAAAATCTTTGAAGAGGAGCACAATTATATTTTTTATATAATTAAATCATGTTTTTAGAATGTGTGTGAAAGGGGGGGGGGGTGTCGGACTAACCTTTGTTTAATTTTTTGTAATTTTTAAAATGCCGACATTTGCAGTATTTCTACCTTACAGCCCCTCCCCCAATAAAAGGGGGAGTTGACCATCATTTAGATGAAATTTTACATAGTAAAACTACAGCAAATGTAGTGACTTTTCTCAACCATCCTATTTCCCGAGCTATCTATGAGTCTGTTTTTAGCATTCAATATTTTAAAGTAATTCTGCTAGATGTTGTAAATTTTGTACGTTTCGTGGTTGAAAAAAAAACTCCCAGATCCTCAAATGGCATTCATTCATAAAATAGATAAATAGATTATATCTTGGAGGTGAGGGGTTACATTTTCTTACAACCTAGTAAACGCCCACTGAGAATTAGTAAAAAAAAAAAGATGACATTTTAATCAAATGAACTTATAAGGTGAAAATAACGAGCAGTGATCGATCTCAAAAATTCTATAAACAACACAAATATAAAGAGGCATAAAACACGGACCCCTTATAATTCCAAAGAAGGGATCAAGTGCCTTAGGAGGAGTAATCATTCCCCGCTGCGCGGTCACACCCACTGCGAGCCATATGTATTGATCATGCAGGTAAAAGAACAAATACCTAATACCGGGGTACGTGTTTAGTCATAATTTGAAACAAATCACCCAAAATACGACGAAATGATAGGATATATTTCCTAACAAAGTCATTAAAACGAGAATTTACGAAGTGCCAACTTCAAACGAGGTTGCTGAAATGATGAAATCCCTGCATCATCAATTTATCAGTGAGTAGCATGCCGCTTCACTTTACAAATAGATCGTACTCGGGACAAGCTTTTGAGTAACAAATAAATTGGGAGACATAAATACCACAAGCAGGTGGTAGTGGAATAAGGAAATTTGAAGTATGCATAAAAAGCGTGTCATCTCGTTTGTCATGCAATGTTGTCGTTAACAGGCACGTAGCATGGGGGGAGGGGGAGGGGACGCTGCCTAAACATAGAAATGATTAAATTGTCTAAACTCAGTAGACTATAGCTAATAGTCTCTGCTTCCCTCCCCATTTTCTATGCAATATTATACATCTATTGACTGAATTCGAGGGCAACATGCGTTTTGTCGGACCCAAGAATCAAGCTGTCTGCCTAAGGCCGTTATGCCTCAGGCAGACAGTTTGGTTTGAGGGTCGACAAAACATAGTCAATAAATGTTTTGTTATACCTTTCATTTTAATTTTTTTTTGACATATTTTGTTCTGTCTTCCGTGATGTAACCTCAACTAAGTCTGTCACTGTTGAACACCAAATGAAAATAAGAAATGAACCTTAAGCTTCGCCCATTCTGTGACGTAAGTGGTTCAACATCTCATCGGCCGGTCCAACATCTCACTCGGTGGTCAAACATCGTTTTTTAATGCCCGCTCTGCTAAACATTAGATAATATGTTGGACTTTTTTCGTATGAATTTGTATAGGAACAATTTTTTAAAGGAGAAGAGGAGAAGCACCTTTAGTATGCTACATCGTACAAAATGTAGCTGTTGCGGTTTCATATCTGGATATTTTATTGTAAAAAAACATTAATCGTAAACAAATAATATTATTATACCTCATATAAATAAACACAAGTAAAACAGAATCTGATTGGCTGAGGCAGTCACGTGATCGTCGTGTTCGCCCTGCAACAAAACTTCGTGTTTCCCGCATTCGGTTCACCTCGGCTGATTACGCTATACAAATAATAATGTTTTATGATAAACATGATTAATTCAATCCTTCATACCCTTGTATATATATATAATATAGATAAGATAAGATATATTATCTTATAATACAGTATATGGAGTTTTTGTTACCCAGTTGTTTCAATTTGATACACAAGAACATGCTCTCTAAGAACGAAAAAAAATTCTTATACGAGACAAGCTATTGATTAACGAATTAATGAAACAAGTCTTGATTAAAGTCAATATTTCGCATTATTCAATGGGCGTTACAATATGACCTTGTCGGCAAATACAATATATCGTTAATGTCAAATGCTGACTTACGTTATTCATACTAAATGTTAGGTCACGGTTTACGTATATCTTTTCCGATCATTATACTTTTAAAGGAGCACTCGGTGGGTGTGACTACTCCATAGGCGTCGGAACCGGGGGGGCTAGGGGGGGCTTAGCCCCCCCACTTTTTTTCCAAATATATACTTAGTATAGACATTGAACATATCTTTGTAAGTTTAGCCCCCCCACTTTCCACAGATACGTCTAAGTATAGGTTAAAATAGGATAAAGTGTTGGTGTTTGGAAGAAAATTTTTGGTACTGGAGTTCGAACCTCCCCGAGGTTTATAAGATATTATATAGGAAAAGTTTAGCATCTTTTATTTATTTAGAGCAGATGGACAGCAATTGGTCAATAACATCGGGTGATGAATACCATTTTCTGGAGATTTCATTCGTTTAATATATGGTCCCTCGGATGGGGAAAAAAATAGGTGACCAAACTGTTCGAAATAGGAAAATTTTATAAATGAGAAAGCCTTTAAAAACTGATATTTAAAAATTAGGGAATAAATAGGGAAATTCCTTTACCTAATGAACAATAGGGTTATGGTTATTGTTTTTTTTATTTGCTTGTCAGGTTTTTTTGGAGGTACAAAAAAATTTTTCTTACACTTAGCCCCCCCACTTTCAATTTGCTTCCGACGCCAATGTACTCTACACAGGATACTCACCCCTTCGTGACACCTGACCCTACCTCTGATATTTGTATAAGTCCGATCATGTTTGCTCAGTTCCTAATTTATATTAATAACTGGTTTTTGAGCTTGAATACCGCATTTCATCGTAATAAGGAGTCGGAGTATAAAAAAAAAAAACAGTTTTGTTTTTATTTATTTTAGGGGAGGGGCGTGTTAACAAAAACCTTGTTCCAAGAATAATCTTCCTTTTTTATGCAGTTGTATTTTAAATGATCCTGAGGGATATGATGGAGGTGTCCAGAAGATATTCAATAAGATTTCAGATTTTCATTTAAATCCGTAAAGACCCGGTCACTCGAATGAAAATAAAATTCCTAAACATCACCATACATTTATTTACAAGATTCCAAATGATATAGGGGTTTTTGAAACCTCTTTTTTGTTTACACGAATCGAATTTGCCTACTGGATGAAATGGAAAATCCAGTTACCCTAAATTGCACTACTCCAGCATGGTAGATACTTTTGACTTGGCGCCCGGGTAGGATAAGGGGCGTAGAGATGTTAACCGAGGCTTTTACTTGTAAGAGTACTTATTGCACATTATCAAATATGTCAAAAGATTATTTGATACCTGCGTAAAATTCAAGAGGAGTTTTTAGTAACATGGCTTTTGTCGAAAAATGTTTTTAAATCACAATTGGCCCTTTGAAAAGTGAAACTCTATAAAGTTACTGTATTATATACATGTATCTACAAGACGCTACCGAAAATTTTCCAAAATGGAATAAAGGTGAAGAGAGAGAACAGAGATCGATGTCAAAAACTAAAAGCACTAAATACACTGTGATTCTTGACCTCGTGACCTTGTCAAAGCTTGACATACTTTTCAAAAACTTACTCCTTGGTCATGACTTTTGAATGAGAAGAGATAGGCCTTTTATATCAAACCTCTGTATTTTCTGTGACAAGACCTTGCTAAATACTGATTTTTGACTCATTGACTTTGAAGTTTGACCCACTTTAAAAAAATTAAACATTATTTCAATTTGGCCATAACTTTTGAATGAAAAGAAATAACTAAAAAGCTTTCAAATAAAACATTTTTCTTACCTGTGACAAGACCTTTCTAAACACACTATGATTTTTGACTCTGTGACCTTGAAGTTTGACCTTCTTTTTAAAAAAATAATTAGTACTTTGAATTGGCCATAACTTTTGAATGATGATCGAGAGTTGGGCTTTCAAATTAAACATTTTTTTTGATCATCTGACCTTGAAATTTTACCTACTTTTTAAAAGTGTTAATTTTTTTCTCATAACTTTTGATATAGAAGAGATAAGGCTTTTATATTTTAAATGTGCATTATATGTGGACAAGATATTTCCTAGCATATTATGATTTGACCCCTTGACCTTCATGATTGACTTTTTTTTATTTAAAAAAAAATCATTGTCGATGATAACTTCTGAATGACATATGATAGGGAGTTCATATTTAATACAATAAGCCATAAAAAATGACATTTCACCCAAAAAGGCACCGAAAGCGGGGGACCACAATGCTTTGAATTTGCTCGTTTCCTCTACAGCTTACAGCTGATATAAGTAAATATATTTATTAATATTAATATTTTTTGAGTTCATAAAGATAAAGATTTAAAGCATGTTGGACCCAGCAATGAATCTTTGTTTTCAGTTACAAGGAGTACCATCTTTTAAAACAACCTTTTAAAAAAAAAAAGTCAATGGTAAATTGGTTTCCTTGTTTACAGCCAGTAGATTTGAAAATCTGGCACCCTCATAATCAATCACTTCATAATTATCAAAACACAAGAAAAGGAAAAAAGAATGTGTAATGATTTTATTCACATATCACAGATAATAACAATGACTGTGTGGTAGACATTGGGAAATTAGTGTAAAAAAAATTAACAAAAACTTACAAGCATTACACAATTTCAATATGAAAGAACTTTTTGAAAATAAATATGTGACTGTATATATTAAGTGTTTTTCAACAAAAGAGTTATCACAAAAAAGTTTTGTAATCATGGACGGTTACAAATAGCAGAACATAGCACTGGACGGAATACAAAAATATTTCATCATCGATAAATATTTCATTCTGTAATGTTCACTCTTCAAACAAGATGCCTTATTAATATCAAATAAATGCATAGTATTCATCAAAGCCAGCAAATTATAGAGCTTAACTCATTTTTTTTGTCTGAAGAATGCATCAAAGTGTATACATGTAATGTAATACATTAAATTTCTGCTTTCAAATATACACACAGCAAAGAAGACAAAAAAGTTTTTAAAATAAATCATGAATTCACACAAAAAATAAACTTTCCCCTACATTTCTTTTTACATATCACAATTTCTTTAAATAACATTTCATAATTGAAAAATTCAACAACCACAAAATAAGACATGCTTGCATACAAATCAGTGTCCGTTTCTATGTGCTAACTGATAAAGTTTCCATTAAACATTTACAAGCCTCTGGGTAACACAGATGGGTTTCTAAGAGTCTAGCTGACAGAGTAATGCCAGGCCTCTCTTGATCCAGTGCTGAATTGGGTGTTCTGTATTCAGCAGTACGGCCAACACAAAGTTTGTAGAATGTCCGGTAGTGGACAGTACGCCCTTCCTCTCACTCGTTTTGTAGATGGGACATTTATATCTCTTGTCTGATTCGTCGATCTCTAATTTCTTTTTAGGTATGAACCACATCATGGGTAATGGTTCGTTCAGAATCTTAGGAAGTTGTTCTGATAATACATCCCTATAAAGGAAAACAGAAAAATCCATAAATCATTGTATTTTACAAGTCAAAGAGAGCACTTCAAAGGAAAGAGACTGACGAAGGTGAAATTGTGAGCAGATTAACATGGTATATGAGGCACATTTAGCAAACTTATTAAGTCATTCTATTTGACCTTAACAAAAAAAGTTGTAAACATGATTGAGCAATCTGTTTCCATACTTACTTGTGTTTGTCCCATCTGGCTCCATCAAGGAACAAGCCATAAACATAACACCCATCTTCTGGGGCCTTGTCAGAAGTCTCCTGACTCAGAACCTACAAATATAGACACAGTATGTAGAAATAGTAAACCCTGAGGTATATCAGTTATATATACAAGTATTTTTTTATTCTTTGATTTTTCTTAATGTTGTAAAATGAACTTTTTAAAAGTTATCAGGACTGAAATAACATTTCTGGGGATAAGAGGAAGGGGGCTGAAGTACGTACATCAAAATCAAAGGCCAGGGTATCAATGGGGATGGTGTACTTTCTGGCGAAGTTCTGCATGACTCCAGTCAAGAAGGCCTGGGTAAAGAAGAAGCCAGACAACCAGAAAGTGGGCGGCTTGCCTTCATCATACCATTTCTGTGAAAAATAAAGAATTTCAAATAAGATTTATGAGACAGGGAGCATGTTTCATTCTAAATATTAACAAACTGAGTCTATCCCCTGACATATAAAACAAAGTTATAAACAGCTGTTTTCATCTTAATTTCATCTTTATTAGTTAATGTAACAGAAAAATAATTCATAGATAAATTTTCATAGTACAGACCTGTAAGAATTTAAGTCTCTCCAGGAAGTCATTGATGTAGCTGCCCAGAGGTTTGAGTGAGGGGTAGGACCTCTTGGCCCACATAGCGGGAAGTTTACCGATCAGTAAACTACTGGCCAGGGCCTCCAGCTCAGCAGACATGACAACCAATCCCTTAATGGCCTTCTGTAGATTGACTAAACTAGAGCGGACAATGGACAACAGCCTGTAAAAAAACCCAGTATTTAATCAGGACAATTGACAACAGCCTGTAAAAAAACATTATGTTTAATCAGTATTAGGGATAAAACAAATGTATGATAAATGTTTGCAAGTACTCAAACTAATATATGAGCCTGGTTATATAATGATGTACCGGTAAATGAAAATCTAAAAATTAATTATTGATGAATAACCAACCAAATTGTCATTTATTCTAGAGGAATAAATCTCAGAAATTGCCAAATAATAACAAACTGAAATAAACTCCTAAGCCAAATTGTCACAAAAAATGTCCATCCATAATGTACACCACGTCACATTTTTAACACACAGGAATCTCAACAGAATAATCATTTGAATGAATAAAAAATAACGATACCATGAAGAACTGACCTATTAAATCTTTCCATTTCCTGTACCAGCACTGTATTCATGCTCTCTTCATAAGACACTGGGTATTTCTTACCAGCTGTTTCTATGTCAAAATCTTTCGGTAGCTAAGCACAGAAAAATAATTAATGCACAGATGAAATATATTTTCATAAAAACAACAGATATTTATACTTCATTGTCAAAACCACATAAGTGTTCCAAAGACAAATGAGTTATTCATTAGGTACCTTGCTGAGGATGTCGCCCGCGATGGTGTAGAGTTGGTCGTCTGTAGACCCACCCCCGCCACCCCCAGATCCTCCCCTGGTCAGTAGGACTGAATCAAACAACAACTTTGTCTCCTGCAGCTCCTTAGAGATGTCCACATTCTCATGCATTCCAAACACCTCAGGATGCTGGTTCAGGGGCAGGGACTGAAGAAAAGAGAAGTCTTATTAATCATTTGTATGAACTAAGGGACATTTTGCATTTACTGCGAATAGTTAAATATACCGTCTTAATTTTTGAGCTACACGAATAACAATTCAAAAACAGAAAGAATTTCTCATAGTGGGAGAAATATAGAGTTAGAAAACAAACTCAATATTAAAAATATAACTTGAAATGAAGCAATTTACTGATTTTTTCCCCCTTTTTGTTTTAGATTAGCACCATATTGTTTCATAAATACCTTGATAAATTCAACATAGTCTTCGTAACTTCCCTTTGGTGGGGAGTAGTAGGACCCGCTTGGCGAGAATTTATAGCGGGATTCTGTGATGATGTGAGGCGTGTAGAAATCCGCCAGCATGGTGAGCAAAAGACGTCGATCCCAATCGTCCGTGACGCGACCGCCATAGTTACACTCTCCTGTCATGTAGCTGATGGCATCAAACGGAACTTCGTCATACTCATTAATAAACATCTGCAAATAAGGGGGAGAATTTCATGAATTCTAAAATTAGAATATTATTCATTTCATAGCCATGAGCGACTCAAGGTCAGAACATCTCACTATATTTGCAAATGTAAATCCAAGCTACCAGACAAGAGAACTATTTCTTCACATTTGTGCTGAAAGGAAAGAGGGTTCTATTTTCCATACATATCATTAAAAAGATTAAATGAAATGAGCTGCAAGTGTAGTATTTGTCAAACATGACTTATTCGCTCCTTTAAACAATAAACAGTTATACACACATTTTTTTTACCTCTGCACAATCTGGCACATCCCTGCTTCGAAAAATAAATACTTGGACTTTATTAAATGAAGACGAATCAATCCTTACCTGTAACTGCATGATGGAGATCCTGAGATCTGATTCGTTGAAGCCGTAGGGAATGTTCCATCCCAGGGGACCAAATTTCCTCCTCTCCTGAACCAAGGCATGGAAGAAGCACAGACCAAAGAGAAGCTTCTCAAATGGCTGCAAACAAAAAGACAGGAAATATTAAGTACCCTTCTGCCATGAATGTTGTGCTAGATTTTTACTATGTTAACAAATGTCTTTACTAAACAGTTAAGTACTTTCTTAAATCTTAATGCAGATAGCTTGGAATTTATTACGCAGACTCAGATGAACATTATCAGAAAGTCACACTTTTTGGTTCATTTAGCTACACCTGGCTCTGGTGCCATAAACTAAATTGAGCTCACTTTTGATCTCAGTCTTAATTTTGCACAAACAGTATAATGTGGGAAAATGAGATCGAGATCAAATAGTAGCACATCAAATTTTATGACCCTGTACTGATCCCCCTGTGCCCCTTACCAGCTCCTTCCCTGGACATCCCTTGAAGAACTCCTCGTCACTGACCGGGTCATTGAGGTAGGACTGCAGCAGGTTCTGTCGGAGTCCAGTGGGCGGTTCATTGGTCATCTTCACTCCATTCTGTAGCACTGTCACAGGGAACTGGGGATTCAGAAAGGTATTTCATTACAAATCAAGCAATATTATCATTGCAAAGCATTTTTTAAAATTAAATTACAGTTTACTTAGACAAAGAAGTAGACTCATTCAATCTATTCAATACAGTAAAACATGAACATAGCAATCACCTTAAAATAAGTTTACGCTTACAGTGAAGTGGTATTTAAAAATTATATTCCTTTTTAGTGATAAAACATTATGTGAACTGAATAGATAAAATCAATTTTGTCTATTATTTATCAAAATAAATGGTCCCTGGCTCTTCACTGTGTGTTTTACTGTAATTTTTTCTTAAATTAAAACTTATGAAGCAGATTCTGAAATAAAACAGAAATTAGATAAGATTGTTCTTTCAATTTTCAAGAGTTGACCCCCCCCCCCCCTTTATCTTGATAACAGACCTTGGGTGATGGATAGCTGGTTAGCCAGAGCCTGAAGTCTGAGTGGGTGTTCTCTGGTGTGAAATCTTCACAGGTCTTCTCTAGCGGGGTCATCCAGGACACAGCCAAATGACAGTTCTGTAACATGACCCACGACCCGTCCTGTCGCGCTTCACTGATCATCTTAGCAGCAATGGGCCCCTGGAGAGCAAATATTATCAAGTATGTTATGCATAATGATGACTCTGATGTACAGTGATAAAGCAGAATTTACAGTAACTAACTTTCATATAATCTTAAGTTTGTCAATGGCAAACTCACAGTGGAATTGAAGTCTAACCAAATTTTTAAAACAAAACATACATGAATAAAATTCAATTAGCAGAAAAATAGGTTAAATAGGTAAAAATCTCACCTGTCCCTGCCCCAGGGAAATGGAGTTGAATTTGTTTCCAGCAAATCCCTTGTCTTCAGCAAACTTGAGGAGAGCCATGGTCGGGTCAGCCCCTGGGGACAGAATGAAGATGAGAGGGGCACAGCAGTTAGAGTCCTGGTAACTCTTGGCCAAATCAAATGGAGGAGGTTCCACAAACTTTTTGCCAAGTTTCTCTCTCACAAAGTTGGTAATGGCTGGATTCACCTGAAATAGATTGATGTAAAAATTTCATGACTTTCTGTCGTCCTCTATCCTCAAAACAAAATTTTATCTTTTTCTGAAAATGCCCAATGTTCAAGGGAGTTTGCAGGTTTGTTTAAACAGTCATAAAATACAAATTGCACTATATTTCTGAATCAGTTGCTTTTTCCTGATTTAATCTAGGTTAAAAAAATCAAGTGGCACAAAAACTATACATAACACTGTAAATCCTTGTTAGACCAGTTTAATTTAGAACTTCCAATTACTATCCTTACAAATAAGAGAGGCATCAAACCCCCCATCAATGTGAATCTTATTTGTAAAAGTAGGTCATTCTGGTCAGTGTTCCAATATAAGATATTAACCTTGTCTGGCCTTATGACTCTCAAGATGATCATCCTCTGGAAGTCATTGAGCTCCTCCTGCCAAGGGGCAGGTAACTCTTCATTGTGAGGTTCTCTTGAGTTATAATACTGGTTCCATTTGTCGATGTTCTTTGTAAAGTGGTCTCTACAAAATTAATGTTAGTATAACATCAATACCAAGTTTCACCATTTTTTATTAAGATATCCAAGCAAAAAGCAAAATTGCTTTAAAAATGTATGTTTCTACAAAGGTGTCACAATATAAAATTATAAATTCGATTATACAACATACTTATTTATGAAATCTCTTTTACGTTACCTGAATTTTTTGTATTTCTTGAGATCACTGAGACGACAGATTTCATCCCAGCTCTTGTCCGTCAGCCAGGTGGGGGCGGGGTTAGCCAGTTTGTTCTCCAGGCCTACACCCCCAGTCAGGAAAAACATGAACTCATTGACGTCAAGCTCATTTTTGGATCTAAACAGAAAAATTAAAATATGAGATGTTAAACCATTAAAAGGTAGAAAGGTTTTCATTAAAATATAGATATTTTCTTTATTTTATAATTCATGCTATCTTTATAATTAGAGTGTTAAAAATTCGTGCATCTTATCTTAATGTAAAATATTATACTTTAATTTATAATTACATGTATAGCAAAATAATTTTTAACAGATTTATACATATATTACAGTAACTGTCAACAAATTTTCTTTAAATATTTACAGAAAATTGAATCTATTCAAGATCATTTTGATTATCAGATAATTAATTCATGAAAATATTAAAGACACTGGTTTAATTTACTTAAATTAGAGATAACTGACAAAAGCGTCAATCAGTTTATTTTACAGATTTTAATAATTATGAAAGATATATAGCAGATTATCTTTTAATTAAGCTGAAATAACTGAAGTAGCTCAGTAATTTGCTAATTGTAAAAATTCAAATTCAGCACACAATCACACACAGTCCTATAAATTTAAGTTGAGTATAGCAAAGAAATAAAGGAAGAGCTACTGTAAAATTGTAAATCACATTTTTGGGGGGCAAACTTTATTTACATGCAATGTTGTGAGGTTATAAAGCATGAAAATAAAGTTCTAGTTCACTAATTTTTTTGTGAATATGACTTAATGCATAATCGTCTTGCAAAAAAGGTCAAATTATATGTGATTTACTGAAGTGAAAGGCTAAAATGCTCAAAGTAATAGTATATGAGAATCTAAATATTGAAGAACAGGTGCAGAGGATCAAGAAATAGAGAAATCTGTTCACAGCAATGCCAGCAGCACTCTTGCCAGAGGTGCACACAATATTCCCTTCGATTTCCGTTTCAATTTCCACCAGCACCGATATAAATCAGTTGAAATCAGTTCATTGCTAGTATGGGATACACATCTAGTATGTGGTACATGTAATTATGAGGGGACAAATGCTAAGATTAAGCAATTATAAAAGGGGAGGCCACTCAACTGATTCAGGGGAGCAAACAAAAACATTATAATTCATGAAGCAGTTAGGGTACTACCAGTAAGTATAACGAAAAAAAATCTTAAAAGACATACCCGACACTTTTCAAAATAAATTAGGTATTATTTAAAATACTTCAAATCAATGCAAATCACAATAATTTCAAAACAAACAATAAAATACAACAACATTTTTTTTTAGGGAAAACTGACAATTTTACATTAATTTTCTCTTTATGGAATAACAGACAAATTTAACAATACAGTCATTAGGTTCATGAAATAAAATTGAAATCGAACATTTATGGGGATTAATCAAAACACAACTTCAAACTGGAAAAACAGCAATTTCAAAAATGGTTCAAATGAAATTCAATGTAAAGCACTCTCAGGTATCAGCTCATACTTACAGCAACATATTGGAACAGAGAATGAAAGAGAAAAGAAGTTTGTCTTTCTCAAAGAGGGAGCGACACACATTACAGTACAGACTGTACGTAAAGTGGTCTGACAGGTAACGCAAACGCCGATCCAAGATCTTGGATTTATTGCTGAAACGAGACACATTCAGAAATATAACTAAAATGTGACAAAAGTGAAGGAAAAGAGGTTGCTGTGATAGCAGTGTTGCTCGTGGTTGACAGTCTGCTGGTTGCTGTATAGCTGCATGCTGCAATGTACCTGTGTGTTTAAATGATGTCAAAATACTTCATAACCACTATGGAATCCATGTTAGCATGTACAATATAGTTCTTTAATTACAACTTGATGGTTCTATACATTGGTTTACATATATTCTATCCCCCAACCCATCCACTCTTTTCTTTGCAAATAAATATTCTAATGAATTTTCATTGCAATAATGATATAGCAGTTTTTCAATCTTGACATCATTTTCCTGAAAAAAAAAGTAGCAGAGGAGAGAAGTTACATTATAGCTACATACATGTGTTTAACAGATACATTTGTGTCTATGTCACATTTAAATGAAGCATGCAAAAGTGAAGATTTCAAAGATCTGAGTACTGGTATAATTATAATAAGATCTAAGATGTAAATATTATGTGCATGAGAAAAATGATGTTTTAAATTTTGAATATCCAAATCATATCTGAAATCTTCACCAAATTTTCATTTAAATGAGCAACAGAGAAAGAGCCAGCAATTGTACGTAAGTAATACAAGTGTGAAGAGACGTCACATGCATTTTCCCCCCTCCTTCCACAGAAGAGCTACAGAAAGAGCTAGACCTAAGTATACATATATGTATTCTGTCTACATCTGTGCTTTATATACAGTTACTCACAAAAGTAAGTTTGCACACAGTATAAAGGTAAAGACACCACGGTGTTTGGCAAAAATTGAGCGAGACACATTGTCATAGAGCTGATACTGGAAATGATCCTTGAGGTATCGAAGGCGACGTTCTAGTATTTTGGATTTATTGCTGTAATTAAATGCACAACAGTGTTATAAAAGGAGGGGTTTATGATAATAATGATAATGAATAGAGTTTTATTATAATGACTTGATGGTTTGACTTTCTAATATGTTTCCCAGATACAAATATCTAAGGATGTGAAATGTAATTATTGTATTATGTTTCCAACACACACATTATAAACATAATTAAATGTATAAATGATTGGTAAAAAATAATCTTAGCAAATATTACTGCTCAGAATGGTCAAGATCCATAGACCAACTGCAATGGGCTGTAGAAAAAATTTAGTTAGCAAACATGTTGACAAAAATTTTTTTTACACAAAGTTCAAATTACAACACAACAGTTACAATATAGTTGAAATCTTTAATCAAATACATAATATACACAATATATCATCAAATTTAAAAGTAAAACTGAAAATAAATTTCACTCAATCTTTTATTATTCATTTTTCCTGAAGGTCTAAGAATAGAACTCGTTACTTACCTGTCCTGGATGGACATGATGTAGAGATTGACAAACCAGGTCAGGGAGTACTGGTACATGGGGTCAATATTGGGGAGGTCAGCGATGGAGAAAAAGAGGATAGAGGAGTGTTTTGCAATGGGACGGTAGCCCATACGACTAGTGTCTATCTTCTGTTCTGTCTCCTCCGCAATCTGAAATCAATGAAATAGATTTGTAATTACATTAAAAAAATAATACTAATCTGTAATTAATATAATTTATTTATAACATTACAACTGTAAGAGAAATCTGTAATAAATGTAAAAGATTTATTATTATATTACAATTGTAATAGCAATCTGTAATCAATGTAATAGATTTATAATTATAACATTACAAAGTTCTACTAATATCAAAATCTGTTCCTATTGAATCCATGAGACAAAATGTTAACAACCCTATTACTAGATTTTACAAAGCAGTCATAATTTACAAAAAATTTCTGACGGGGATTCCTAAACACTGAGGACTGTACCTTTTGTTTCTTGGAGATTTCATCAGAGAGGATTTTGGAGGAGTCGAGGACCTTGATGGCCGACTCATCCTCGAGGATGTTGCCCTCGGAGGCAGACAGAGTGTGGAGGATTTTGTCCTCAATCTCCTTCAGGGCCTTCCTATTGGCAGCACTCTGTACAATCAGGGCCTGACGCTCCTCTTCTAACTCTGGTCTGTAATGAAAATTCAAAAATGGGAAAAATTGTTGTAGTTGTATTAAACAATCACGTCACCTCAGTGTAATTTTCTCTAATGAAATGTAATGCCTTGGATGTAAAAGTTATGATTCTTCAGAAAATTAGATAAAATATTCCAAAATTTCTTTTACTCCATACACACATATTGTACTTAAATACCCAGCTGTATAACAGCATACAAACATCAGAGAGTGTTTAAAGGCATTAGAAATTCTTTTACTGAAACACACTTAAAGTAACCATTAAAACATCATGTTTATTATTTCTTTTACCCACCTTTCTTTAGCGACCACGATTCCCAGCAGCTGGTCCTCTAAACCCTCGGGGGTGATCATGAAGTTGAGGAGGGACACTTTGACTGCGATTTCTGGGAGGTAGTGGGGGTTCCTCAGTTTAGTGGTGATGTAGAATCTGAAGTCCTTACTGTACTCTATCACATTCTCACCAATCTTGATCATGTCAACTCCAGCTGTGTAATGTTAAAAATGTGGGATAAAATATTACAATTTTTTGTATCTTGACAAAAAATGTGATGGACTTTAAATTATTTTGTTACTCGAATAATTTGTTTTTTGTCAGAAAACCCTTTGAAATAACAAATGAATGTAATAAATTACTATAGCCATCTTAAAAATTCTTTCATACAGAACCTTAAAACTTTCTTCAGCAACCACTAATTCTAACCTTTTTTTTTTTATTTACAAGTCATTTGACCTTTTTGTACTTATGGTAATTTTGACCTTTTTGTACTAACCTTGTTTGTATGTTTGTTTCAGAAGTAGGGGCTCCAGAGAGGGGTCCAGCTCCTCGGCCACGTTCTCCAGCAGTAAGGGGTTCCCAAAGGTGATACAGTTCTCTAGGGTCCTCATGTAGTCAGAATCGGTCAGTTTGATCACAGACAGTTTGAATTCTTTCTCCATGTTCTTGACCCACTTATTAGCCTGACCTTGAGGGTCAATCATCAAAGGCCTTAAAAAAAGGATTGTATTTTTTTAGTACATTAAACACACATTTTTCACCCAAACTTTTGAACATGCAGATTCAAATAGTGTGATTAAAAAGTTAACACAAGGCTAAAATATTATACAAGTTGATTTCCAAAACCTAATGCATTCTTAAATACATTTGCCCTTTAAGCTAATTTTAAATATTGAAGTGGTGCATTTAAAGGGAAGTTACCATCTTCTGGAGTTGGCTACAATGACACCATTATCAATGGAGAAACTGTCTCTTGGCAAGCCAAAGATATTCCAGGCCTGGATTTTGATTGGCTCTCCTAGAGTCTTGCTGAGCGAGAATTCTTGGGAGCAAGGGATTTGTCTTTCCTGCATGGGAAAAAGCATGTATAGTCATGTTATAAGAAACCTTTTCTTCAAACTACAATTCATGAGGATAATCATATCATTGTTTTGGAAATTAAAATACACTCTTGTATACCAAACATTTTCTGCAGAAATAGAGCAGTGCAAAGCTATTTTCAGTAAATGTTTTAGGAAGTTTTATGTTATAAATAAAAATTCCCTTACTGTGCAGATTTTCACCCAGTCCACTGTACACTGTTCTCTGAAGGCCATAGTGAAAGGTCCCAAGTACGCAATGACACCAGCAGATATCAAGACATCACCCACCAAGTTATCATAAATGTTCTGTAAATTCTCTGCGGCAGCAGTCCACCTAGCCTTCTCTCCTCCAAGTCCTCCAATCAGCTTCTTGGCTCTCTCCAACTTCTTTCCGCAAAGATCTACCTGGAATTCTAGTTGTTCCTTCTTGTCAGTCATCTCTTTGAATGTGGCCTGAAGATCTGCCAAGCGTTTTTCTACAGCTGCCAGTTCAGCACGTTTCTTGTTGAGTTGGTCCATGGTTGTCTTCAACTCGGCTTCAGCCTCCGCTAATTTGATCTTTTTCGGGGCCACCACTTTGGCTACTCTGTCATAGATTTCCATGGCCATGATCCATTTACACAGACCCTCAGCAGCAGAGGAGGCATTGGCCACTTTAGCAGGGTCAAACTCAGGGTTAGAAATATATTCCTTTCTGATCTTCTGCATAACATGGACCTATAAAAACCAAATATATTTTAAAGCAATTGTAATACTTCCTTGAAAAATATTTTTCTCTATTATGTCTATCAATCATTATCATTTCAATTGCAAAAATTTCAGACATGTTTATTAAAACTTTCTAGCTATTGGAGTACATAGAAATCTTTCTTATAAATGATTTAATTTATGAACTTAAATATTTTTCTTGTACATATTCATAGTGGTTTTTTTTTTCCCTTTCAAGACTCATGTTTGGTTCATCTCCCCTTCACTAAACCATATTTCAAGGAAACCATTGATAACCACAGATTTACACACTTACAGGGATGTTGTCCTTATCGTACTCCTTGAGCATGCTCAGGAAGCTCATATCTCCCAGAAGTTTTTTGGAGGGTCCCCAGTAGTCTAAGATCTTCTGTCCTGGTTTATCGGGGTCATTAATCTTGTCTGGCTTAATGTCCTTCATTACACACACGGCAGCCATGACAAGCTTGACACCAGCTGGGGGCTGCTTCATAGACTTCACAATGGTGATATCTTGTGGCTGTAAAAAGACACAATAAATATTCAGTAAAACATTATCTAAAACTTGATAGGACTGAGGAAAAACAATGCAATATCCCAGAATTTAAGGGGGTTGAATATTTAAGAATATGTGGTTGGGACTTCCAAACCACTTCAACTTATCCATGGTACTGACAATACCAGTGTTCAAGACATTGAAATTCAACTGTTTTCCTTCAAGTTTAATTTCATCATCATAACCCATATAAAAAATTTTGAGTCCTAAAAGACTGGCCTATTCAGGCATTCTCTAACCTTGAGTGTGTTCAAGGCAGCCAAGGCAGCTTCCAGAGCAGGAATGGCCTCGGCCAGTTCTGCCTCGCATTCATCCTTGAGGGCCTGGGCCTGAGCGGCCTGCTCGTTGGCCACGGCCTCGTCTGCTCGCACCACCTTACTGGTGGCCTCCACCTCCACCGACTCCTTCTCGATGACCACCATCATCTTAGCATTCTCCTCCTGGGACACCACCAACTGAGGCTGTAGTTCCTCTAGTTCTTTCTGCATGGTGGCTACCTGTAGACACACACAAAATGATAATCATTTAGAGCTGGCCAGTCAAATGAAAAATCTTAAATTTACAAAGGTTGAAATATGATGACATATAATTGGCAACCAGGAGAGTTCAAACAAGAACATTTTTCAAATTTCAGATTTCAGTTTGCAACTTCAAATTTTGATTTGGCATTCATTATTGAAATAAATAATAAGGAAAACTGTTAACTTTTTACCAGTACAATGTATATTACAGGTATGTACATAGACAATCTGATCTAAACACTAGTCTTTAAGACTGAATGATCCATTGTGATTTACCTGTGAAGCAGCAAAAGCCAGCTTCTCTAATCCCACCACATATCTTCTCTTGGCCTTCATGGTTTCATCTTGCTTTGTGGAAAGTAAGTTCTTAAAAGAGTTGATCAACTCCAGATATGATGTAGGAGTGACATAATTATGGCGACCCAGCTCTGAGAAATACCTGTCAGACAGTCTGATGGTACTCTGATGGAAATACTTGACGATGTGTGTGGTCTCCTTACGTTCATTATCGGCTAGCTCTACCTGCTCCAAGAATTTATTGGCTACTCTCTCCAAAGCATCATCTGGCCAAGTCTACAGAAAAAAATGGTCATTATGTTTATTATTTCATGTGACATTGCAACAGAGTGTTCTTGCACTGTAAGAATGATACATTATGAATTTGATACAGGTACATGCAGTTGATTTAGCATTCATCATAATTTGGGACTTATTGCACTCCTTCTTGTATGTGCATCAAGTACACATCAATTTACAATAAAAAAATCTATATGGCAGTTTTGCTCAAAATGCACTGATTATTATAAATTGATTTAAGAACAGTACAAACCTGGAACCAGTCAATGGTGCAGCAGTTAATGAGGGCGGGGAACTGTCTTAGTCTGTTTCTGAAGGCATCTCCAATAGGACTGAAGGCAATGATGATATGTA
Source organism: Saccostrea glomerata (assembly GCA_003671525.1). Lineage (NCBI taxonomy): Eukaryota > Metazoa > Mollusca > Bivalvia > Ostreida > Ostreidae > Saccostrea > Saccostrea glomerata. Next base: position 206,264 of record PRKT01000570.1, on the reverse strand, counting down.
GGTTCTCACGACAACGGTTTACAAAGAAGGCAAACAATGCCAAAGGACTGAAGTCTGCCATCTTGTCTCCAGCCTGGGCATGTGGTCTTACAGCCTGTATCATAGAAAATGGCATTTTATTACAATGAAATATAATCAATACCCTATCATACTTAGACTCTGAAGTTTTCATTTAAAGAATTCAATTCTCACAAACTTCTTTTTCGTAGTATTGTCCTACCTTTTGTCGCATAGAGGAAAATTGAATTTCAATTTATTTTACAAAAATTTCTTTTAATTCTTTTAATAACTTTTGAATTGCATGTATATGAAGAGAAATTTCAGATAAATTATTTCAACATTTTTTTAAACTTATACTTTTAAATCAACACACTCTCCTCTTCTAAAGTGTACATGACTCACCTCCATGATTTCTGCTTTCTCATCAGCAGCAAACAGATTGGGGACTTCTCCTGTGTTCAGTAAGTTATCAATGTCCTCTAAGAATGACTCCTCCTTAATCTGAGTGTCTGTGATCAGGAACACAGTTGTCTTTCCTTGGGCTCCACAGCTTGTCAATACAGACTACAAAACAGTGATTACTTTAAATTTATTTCCTATTAAGAATAAAATAAAGCACTCAACTTTGACATTCAAATAAAATTTGTGTGAAAATATCATATTATCTTTTTAAAACAAATACCTAAAAATGTCAAAAAATTTATTTTTTTCTTATGAGAACAAGGAGTTTATACACATAGTACCGATATCATAAAATTTGTATTTTATCAGTAAATTCTTACCTTAATGTCCTCCCTCCATTCTACTTTGCCGTAATTTTTAGAGATTTCTGGTTGGAACAGATTGTATCCTGCCATAGCAGTAGCCAGTCTGGTCAGAGATTGACGTCCGCTACCACCCACTCCGACCAATAAAGCATTGCCTCCTGGGATACGTAAAACTCGACAAATTCGGGATAAATGTTCAAGCACATATCTAAGAAAAAAAGCAACAGAGGATTAAATATTATACTATTTCATTCAATATGTATCTTTATCATAACTTGATACTCAAAGTCAAGTTTTAAAGGTCTAGAGACTTTTTAATCTTAAATAGGATCTTTTAACCTGGCAGTGAGTATTTTAAACATGTAGCTATACTGTAGATGCCATATTGTGATTTCATGTGACAGATGTGAGCTAGACATACCTAAATATAACAAGGTTCATCCTGTTTTTATGTGTATTGTTATATTCCTCTAGACACTGTTCTACAATTTTGTACATTTCATCCAGAGACATGACCTCAAGGTACACCCTCTCATCTGCCTCCGCGTCAGGGTTCATGTAATCACCAAACATCAAAGATCTTAGATCCTCCTCACGGACCTACAAGTAAAGGTATTGTACAGTATACCAGGGGGTAGTTGATATCAAAACCTCTTATTCAACAACATCCTTCAAGAAAACTGTTCACCCAGTTCTATATAACTTGATTTAAACTGGATTTTTTTGTGAAATATCACACTCAGATTTCTTTATAAAATCACTCATTTACTCTAAATACTCTTCTACACTAATAGTAAAAGCTAGTATCTCATTCATTTTAACGAATGCTTTAATACTGAAGAATTCACTAGAGTAAGCTTTGAAGAAGTTCTAAGGAAATAATCTGGGTTCAAACATTAGCATGTCTTAACAGAGAATTATAGAAGCAAACTCTATTAATCAAAGCTCTGATTTTGTGAAAGTTCCATCTTTTCTAAGACATTATAACAGATTCTATCTATTGGTAACTAAAAATGTTAACACTCAGTCTGGTTCAAAGTAAATTATATACATAATATTGCCACTCTAATAGTGACAGCCTATAGATCAGCTCACAGATTTACTATCTAGCTGAATTATTGATCTCTGATCATTGTCTATGTCACTAGATACTAATTATTAGCTAATTTCTGATCTAGAACTGAAGAAAGTTCAAAATTTCTGTTTATTTATAAGCAAGTTATCATTATAACATCTACTGAAGCTCTCACTCTAGTCTACAGATAGAGAACAGCAGCTGCCTTACCTTTGGCTAATTAATAGCAATCAAAAAAAGTTTAAAATAAGAAATCTTTTCAAATTGGACAGGGGTTCCAAGAAAATGATAGTTAATTATCATAGAAAAAAATCCTTTTTTAGCAACTTTGAAAAAATTCGAAAATTTGCAATCAAAGCAGTTTATTTTAGATTTAGCAGATTTTAAAATTAAGTTTGATATTATTAATGAATCCATTTGTCATCTTCCTTTTAAGCTAGAGCACTTAAAAATTTATATAAAGATTATATATATTTGTCATTCTGGCAAAGAGAATAGACAAAACTCACCTTTACACCCTAAATGATAAAAATTAATATGTTAAAAAATAAAATAATCAAGATAAATATCAACAATAGGTATAAGATACTTTAATAATGATTATAATATACTCATCCTAAATATTGTGTAGTAAACTTGGAAATTTAACCAACATCTGACAACAAATCAATGAAACAATCTGACAAATATGACAGATATCCAATCAAAATTTGTTCCTCTTCATTAATCAATTGTTACCTTGCCCTCGCCTGTTCCATCTCCTGCCAAGTGTTCAAAGATGACATCAAAACTCTCCTTGAAGTATTCCTTACATACACTGCCAGTGCTCCTAAAATTCACAAAGTCGTCAAAATTGAGAAAAAAAATTTATTTTATCATACATTGTCAGAATGCGTGTTAATAATTGTGGCTAACTGCATAACAAATACTTACTTAAACAGCCAGGCTCTATCAGCATCATCTGTCAGACGGTCATAGAACACTCTCATCACTTCATGTACCCACAATCTGAAAATTTCAAGATGAATGATCATAACCTACAAACACCACCCTCAAACAATGTTCATCATTTAACAGTCATGCACTGTATTAAAATCTTATTCATTTTTTAGGTAGAAAATGCATAGATTTGAGGTGCTGTTTTTTAAAACATATTACGTTAGCTTATGAAAACAAATGTGACTTTAAAAAAAAATTCTTACCTAATCATAGTTCTCTTGCTTTCCACCTCATTTTTCTTTACTAAACAGATACCAAGAATGACTCGGGAGAAATCTCGTAAGTTAAAGACGTAGTGGGATTTAGCTGGTGTCGGCAACAGGTTAGCTATAGCCTGCTTATACATGTCATTGGTAGCTGCTACAATCTGGTTACCCAAGGCATAATACTCAGTAGAAAATTCTCCTTGCTGTAAAAAAGATAATGAGAATTTGAGAAAAACTGAAACATTTAGACAATTGCATAAAATATCTGTATTGAGCTTTATTCACTTCTATCTTTATTAAAATGGAAACTTGTCAAAATAAGTTTAGAATAAACGTTTTCTTATGAGAAAAAATATCATTCTTTGAAACAGAAGTTGCTAGAAATTTTTTTAATCATGATCCAGAGAGATCACAATTTCTTCATAAGGGTTTAATATGACAGTTGTAAATATCATAATCAAATACTAACCCTTAAGTAGGTAGTCAAAAGAATAGAGAAAATCTTAATCATAGTTTCTTCACTGAATGGGTTTATTCCGATGATATTATAATGACGTAGGAATCGAGCGGTGACATCATTCCTGCCACCACCTGGTGGTCCCATGGCCGCCAAGAACAGGACATCTTGTAGTGTTATCTTGCTGGTATCTTTCAGGTCATACCTTAAAAAAGGCGAATATATTGATTAGAAAAACATAAAATACTTAAGAAAAGAATCAAACCTTAGTAATATGAAAAGGTGATGATAACAAACACTGCTTTCCAAACTACGGAGCATTGTATACAGGAATTAAATTTTTAATCCAGGTATATCTGCATGATGTATTTTTAACACATAAACATTCGTTACAATCGCAATCATCATCAGAAAGACCTACCAGTATCCGTGATCAATATACTGCCTCAGCAGCTCTATAGGGGGCTGAGCTCCGTACACCTCCTTCTGGGGCATGTTGAGATCGTCAACGAAAATGATAGCCTTCTTCCCCATCTGTGGTCCGAACACTCCCTTCCTCCTCTTGTCTAGACGTGACATGATGATGTTCTGGGTCTGGTTAGCACTCGTCTGGGCCGAGAAGTTGACGAAGGCTGGGAGGTATCTGTCCTTCTCTAGGTGGTTCATTAGTTTGTCCTGGACGTACACACTCTTACCAGTACCAGTAGGGCCCACAAACAGAATGGGTCTGAAATATTTTACAGTTTTGTTGTATTATATACATGTGTTCTCAAGGCATGCAGAGGAATAAGTAGGATGTAGTACATGTAATGTACATTGGAAAAAGTGTTTTGGTTATAATCAGTTCATACTGTTCCTTTTCTGGACAAGTTCTTATAAAATAAAATTTTGACTGCAAAAAATAAACCTTTTTCAAATATTTCATATACAATATCAGGTATCCTTGTAAGATTAGGGTCAGATAAACTTATAACATGTCCTCCAAAAACAATTTTATTTGGAACCTAATGTCTACTGATGGATATAAACAATTTTGAGGTGTGACTATTAGTACGAGACCCACCTGTCATGTTCAATACAGAGAGACAGGAGGTAAGTGTATCTGGCCGTGTCCATGGTGGGGACCAACATCTCTCGGATTTTCTTGGCCTTACTCTCCTGTCCCTTAATGAGGTCATTCCAGTGGTGCCAGGTACCTCTGGCCTTAAACTGTAGCAGAAAAAAGAGGATTTTTTTCTTCACTGTTGAACAATACTCTGTTTATACCTGTACCTTCTTGATAAATGAATAATGCAAATATCAAGGGTTAAATAATAACTTTAAATTGTTAAATATTTAAATAACTTGCTCAAGCATTTGATATATATGCAAGAGAATACTGAAGCAAAAATCTTGTCATCACATATTCATTTTGATCCAACCTTAAATATAAAATTCACCTCAAAGAAGACATCGTAACAGTTCATGGCCTCTGGCATGGGGACATCGAATTTGCCCACAGATTTAGGTACAGGTGCACTGTCAATTTTTCCACCCAGCAGTTCCTTATAGAACGTGTCAAACTTCTGTCGGCCATCATTGTCTACCACAGCAGCAATACTCCAAGGGATGGAGAAAATCATGGCACTCTGAAACAGATGAAACCAAAATGGTCTATTTTTTTGTCAAATTGATATTTATATCTGATGATTCTTGTATATTTATTCATAGAAGAATTGCAATGTAAAATGAAAATTACCAAGGTGTAATTCTTGATGTGCTTATTTTCATTAGCATCCTCCTTGCTTAGTGTCTCCGACATCAACATGTCTATCATGTACATTAGAGATCGGACCTGGTTGGCTTGTTTTGACCCAAGATACTCCTGCAAATTAATATATTTTTTTCGTATTAGATTGTTAGGAGCATGTTAAAGTGCACTGCATTTGGTAACTTAGTACAAAGTATTTTTTGGCCTTAGTTTCTTTTGTTTTTTTAAATTTATTTGCAACCTCTTTATCAGGCATTTTCCTTAAGTTCTTCCATATGTACAGGGTAATTAATTTTCAAATACATACACTTTTTTTATAGCTTTTTCTAAATTCCTTTAATAGTAAGGAGAAAACATGCATAAAAAATCCTACTTTAGTATTTTTCCTGACAAAGTCCAGACAAGGATCGACCAGCCATTCAAACATGTCATGGACGACTTCACCACACTCCCGCGCCATGATCTCTCCAAAGGCTTCTATCCAGGATTTGACGATGGGTCGCCAGCCCAGGGTAGTGGGCTCCAAGTACACCATACCACATCTGCTCACTGTGGCCGGCTGAAACACGAAGCAAAATGATTACTTTGAAATTCATAAAGGTTTTTATGAATTATTTGTAGATAATCCATTAGGGAACACAGTATTAATTTATCAGTAAGTGATATTGATAAAAAAAATAAGGGAAAGTGGGATAAAAACTTAACACTCTGCTTCTGGATAATTGTATTAAGAGATGACTTTTTTTTTCAATCCATACCAAACTGAGTCCCCATTAAACATATCTTAATGCTTGAAATCCACAAGTTCCCTAGAACTTTGCTTACCGAGGCTTGAGCTAAATCCATAGTTTCAAAGATAAGACTCATGGGATTTGACATCTGTATAATTTCTCCACTCATCAGACACAATTTCTTATTATCGTCCAACACTGTGTTCATGTTTTCAATCCACAAGGCATCGATCGGGCCATCAAATACGACCCACTTTCTGTCGGGAGTGTCAGTAGAAGCAAACTCTCGGAACGTGTTGGCCACAACACCGTCAGTCCACTCATGAGAAACGGGGTCAAACTGTCCAAACAGCTGACCCATGGTGATGGACTTGGGATTGATGATTCGGTAGAGGACTTTCTCATAGTCTTCATCGTGACCCTCTTCATTCAGTAAGGTCATTCCCTCACAGAGTGTTTCTATGACCATTGTCTTACATCCAAATGGCTCACCCACCAACATGAAGCTGGAAAGTCATTTAAAAGGATGTAAAGAAAAGATGTAAAGATAAAGGTGCACATACAAAATAATTGCAGCACATTCTCAAAAATATAAACAATTACCGATATTGCATGTACATGTTTGACAAACTGTCAGGGTCATACTTCAGCTAAATGTACATATCTTGTGTATAAAGTGATTTTCCATTTTTTTTAAGAACAAGCCAACATGCTTCATGAAATTAGCCTAATGTGAGAAGCACTACATACATACCCATCAGAATTTTCCAAATAAAATATGTTTCTCTAACAATCAAAAAACTTTGATCTGAGAAAAATCTGGCTTCACTTTCCTAGCTCAGAATAGAAAGAAAATTTTCCATACTTTTTTTATCATTCTTAAAACACCAAGTTGCTCCCCCTTACCCGTGTCTGACTATCATCATTTCGTAGGTCTGAATGAGTTTCTCTCTGAAGAAATCCACAAACTGCAGGTTCTTCTTGGCAGCGACTCTCATCATTACGTCTAAGAAGACCTTGTAGTCTGCCTCTGGAAGCTTGACCCCGGGGAACAGATCTGATGTGATACCATTAAACAGGGGAATGTCATGGGACAAGAACTTGGGAAGATTGACGTCAATAATTGACCTCAGCAACTGGAAAATAGAAAATGTAGGTCAATATCAATAGTTCACCTCAGTCAATGGATGTCTTCTATATCAATACGTAAAGCAAAGTCATATTAAGAATGAATGTCCATTAATTAACACACATAGGTTATTTCAACATTCAAAAAACATGCTTATGAGGATAAGGTTTTTGCAATAACTGGTTGCATTTTTACAGTTTTTACAAATACTTGTTGCATTTTTAGTTTTTGCAAATATTGGTAGCAATCTTACAATTCAAAGTTGCAATCAATTTTTCAGAAATAATCATTATAAATATCTAGTTGAAGCAACTCCTCCTCTTTTGCCTCAACCTACCAGTATATCCTCATCCTCGTCGGGGAACCTGAGTTTGAGATTTCCAGCAGCTGACAAGACAGCCTTCACGGCCCTCATTCCATAATCGTAGTGAAACTGTGAGGACAGCTGTTCAGAGCAGAGTCTGTACACAGTCACAATCTTAACAGACAGGTTCCTGGCATTCTGGAAACCGAACGAGTAGAGGGAAATCTCAGCAATCATGGCATAGTCTGGAACCATCATAGCCACTGTCCGGAATAAGACCTTCAGGTTGTCTGGAAGCTCCGAACGGCCGGCATAACCTGGATTCATGGTGATGCACACGTAACAGTTGGGATTCAGGGAGAGCTCTGTGCCCTCAAACATGAAGACATCGACCTTAGCTCTCACGGCACGGATAATGCACAAAATCTAAAAGCAAAAAAAAGTACATACAGTTAGTTAAAACACATAAATTGTGAGGCCATTTGTCTTTTGTCCTTGATATGATTTTTACTACTACATAACAAGTATTATGCATGTGAATAAAATTTTCATGAGCAATTTGTCTTGAGTAATCACACAAAAATAAAGTTTTCACAAATAAATAGAGATTTCAGCATATGACAGCTCAGCTTTGCTGACAATCTAGGGACAAATAAATGAAGTAATTCATTAAAGAATAATTTAGTGGAGATATGCTATATATTTTTACCTGTTGGGCAATGACAGACAAGACTTCCAGATCAATTCTGTTGAATTCATCAAAGCAAGCCCAGGCACCAGCTGAAGCCAGACCTTTAAAGAACTGAAATAAAAACAAAATTATACAAACAAGTCAGTTGAGCTGTTGTTATCTTGTTCAGGATACAAGCTATATAGTATATAAGAGAATTTGAGAGAAAAGGTATGATTTTTCAAGGAACATATAAATGACTCACTTTTCCCATAGCCAGGTAATCCAAGCCATCAGAGCAGTTAAACACCACACATTGTACAGCCAAAGCCTTGGCCAAGTCCTTAGTGGTCTCTGTCTTTCCAGTTCCTGCTGGCCCCTCAGGAGCCCCATTCAAATTCAAATGGAATGCACCAATCAGAGTCCTGTAACACCTGTCAGTCAGTGGAGTGATGACCAGTCGGGGTGTGTTACCCAGGTATTCGTAAGCATACTTCACTGTAGCATTGGTCATCCTGACTCTCATGTTTTCTTCCTCCCAGTAGTAACGGAGCTGAGCCAACCAAGCAAAGTCATTTTCAGAGGAGACACCTATAAAATCAAAGGGTCCCAATTTTAATTTAATGCACTAGGGTTGTTCTTTTCAACACTGTAAATTCAGGTACCTAGTACATGAGGTTCAGGTACATTTTGAACTTGTCCTAATAAATACTATAATTTCAAAATTTAAAGTATGTGAATGAATTATTTACTTCTTATAATGTAGGAAAATCACAATTTTTTATGCAATACCAAATGAATTATGAAGAAATAAATTAATAAAAAAGAATAGATTACAATAACCTACCCTTCTCAGCCATCTGTAGTACTACGTCTCTAGCGTGTACGTCAATGACGACCAGGGCCCCCAGTGTGGTACGTGTCTGTTTGGAGAGTTTTCCTCGCACCAAGATCACAATTTCTCCCAGCTGAGCCTGTAGTTTGTCCCAGTAATCCTTCAGTCCCCCTGGCCCCCCTCTGATGGCCTCGTGGACCTCCTGTGTCCAGTAGACCTGGGATACACACAGGACCACCTGACCAGGCCAGTCTCGGACCCAGTCAATACGGGCTTCAATGGCGTATGCCTGAAAATAAAAACAAATTTAGAAGAACTTCTTCAAGGGCATTCTAATTTTTTTAAATTAAAATTTTACACAACTTTTCTTGTGTTTTCAAGATACTGAAAGCACAATGACCTAACATTTAATTAAAAAAATTCTAATAATGTCACATAACAACAGAAAACCTTGCATTAAACAACATGTAGTGCCTGTTTATCATTCAAGAAGTAACTGTGTGTTTTGGACACAGCATGCATATATTTTGTAAAGTACAACTTACTGTCTACATTTTCCAGACACACAAAAAGAACATTGGTTGATAAATATTATGATCATCACAATATGTTATGAATAATCATTTGTTTTACTTAATTACACAAAATCGGGAAAGAATCCAAAAGATATATGGCTCATTTCAAGTAGCAGTGTACAATTTGTTGATTTATAATTAAAATTTGCCAAAAAAATCTACAGAACACTTACCTCCATGGATTGTGCACACACATCCCTGACAGAAGCCAGCATGACATCCTGTACTTGTAGCAGCCATTTCTCTACAGCTCCTCTAGCCTCCGAGGTTGATATTGTCTGTACCAACTTAATTTTCTCTCCTTCACTGCTAAACATAGCATGAATGTCCAGTTTACTATCAAATTCCAATTTGGCAATGCCTTCAAAGCACTTCTTCAAGTGCGGCTGCACTCTAAGTGGGTCTTTAGTTTCGGAGAGAATTTCCAACATTTCGTCGTTGGACAGGAAGAAGAATCGTGGGAAGAAGAGACGTTTCTTCTCTAAGTAGGCGTTCAGTCCCTTCATGATTTTATCCAGAAGACCATTGCTGTCTTGAAGTTTTTCCAACAGACCTGGCAGGTTAGTGGCTACCAACACCTGAAAATCAGAGAATATCATTCCATAGCACATCTTCAAACTCAAGAGGAAACCTTTCATTTAGATTGCAACAGTGTCTTCACTTTATTTTAAAGCAAAGGATTAGAGATCAATTGTAACAGGCATTGGATTGAGGTTTAAGACAAAGCTTTGTAGACCTTACAACAATTACATTTTAATTTTTTGTAAATTTCAAAGCAGCAATTTTTATCAAGTGGGCAATTTGACCAATGGCTGGGTCTTCAAAAAAACATTGTTGCCAAAAAAAATTCTACATTATTGTTTGACTCACCTTGGGGTCTTTGGTGGTGTGCCTCATCACATCCTTCCAGTTTTTGTCCACGATCTGGAACAGTCTCCCCTCCTCTGGCATCTGCTGCATGATGTCCTCGGAGGAGAAGATAGGCTCCAGGTACAGCCACTGAGACTGCACCTTCAGCCACTCATCAATCGTGTCCTGGATTCTCAGCAGTCTCTCCTCCCATTCCTAGAAATCAACACACAAATATCAGCTGATTAGCAAACCATTTTTTTTTTTATGAAATCATGTCTTATGATTTTAAATCATTTACAATTAGAGGTAAACAAAACTATGAAAATCTGATAAACGAAAGTCATAAAAATGAATAATTTTGCAGAATAAAAACTAATTTAGAATTTCAAGACTTTTTAAAATCATAAACTTCTGAACATAGTGTTGAAAATTTGAAATGCATCTAAATTTATGGCCTTTTTTACCAGACCAATAAAATACACAGACCTTGATTTCTGTTTCGAATGGTTTGATAAATGGTGAGCCCCTCATGGTCTGAGTCTTTACGATCTGATCGTCCAGTGTGGTCTGTATATCATCCACAGAGGACAGGATGCTGATCCCCGTGTCACGGTACGCGATCAGATTAAAGTTAATCGTGTCCCAGTCCTCCATCATCTTAGCCATGGCCTTCTCCAAGGAGTGTTCCTATAACAGGAAATGTCAATCAGAAAGTTGGCACCTAATAGTACAAAGCTTATAATATCTTAGACAAAGGCTGTGTATATAATGGCTTAGCTCCTGGTAAATGAAAATCATTTCTAAGATACATTTCCTCTACTCTTTAGAGTAGTCATTCATAAGTGTTCCAAATACTTGATGTATTTTAGGGGGGTCAAGGGGGTTGGGTGGGTTATAAAAGAAATGTTTATCAAATGTTAATTTATAACTTCTTAACTCCCATATTTTTTTAATGATACACTTTTTACAGGTTAAAAAGTCATTGCTCATCTCCTTACCTTGGTGGCAGCCGCACTGATGCCCTCGAACATCTCCATGTGAGGAGCGATTTCCAGTTTGAGGACTTTACGAAGCGTAGTTCCTGCGTTGGGCGTGATGTCGAATCCCATGATTTCGGACATTCTGGACCAATGGCGAGGACGCATCCCCTTGTTGCACATAACACCGATGACGGGAACATTTTCCTGAAAAATTAATTTTCAAAATCAGAGAAAAACTTACAACTAAAGTAGTAAAATACCATGAAAAAAAACAAAAAAACTACATCTTATTTCTGATCAACAAGTTTTTCATTCACTTCAGGAAAGATTCATAATTCAAAACAAATCAAATTTTCTTAATGTCTCCCCTCTTAAAAATTCAACAAATAAACCAAGCATAAGCCAGTCAATATCACAATTAATATTCCCCCTCCTTTACCTTGAAGTCTCTCATGCTGTCCTGGACCTTGGTACAGATTTCCATTCCCTGAGGTGTAACCAAGACTTCGTCTTGGTCCTCCGGTGCGATTTCCTGTCCGCTCTCCTCAGCGTGACGCCTTCGCTTCTTTCGTTCGCGGTTACGATCGTCGACCTCCATCTGGATTTTCTTGAGCCTTGAGTTGAACACCTTCTGGACTTTGTAGATCTCTCTGGTGTATTCATCCACCTCTCCCTCCACTTGTTCTGCATCCAGGTCCATGAAAGCTCCATCCATCCATCTTATCAAGAAAATTGAAAATTTATTTTTTTCCACATATCAAAGTCATTACCAATTTTGTATTCTATATCCATATATTATTAACAATATGATCTTTAGATATGTTCTTTTTCTTTTCTCTTATTTTCAATTTGAAAAAGAAAACTTTCACAACGACTTAAAGTAATCTCATACTTTTTCTCAGCTTTCTGCCACTTGAGTACGATGTTGAAGAGTCTGTAGAATGGCTCCACTTGACTTGTGATTTCATCCACATCAGCTTGATAAGTGGAGATGGGGTATTTGTACAGATGTTCTTCCTGTAGGAGAGAAAGTCAGTTCAGAATACCAGTAACAGCACAATGTTAAAACTTCAGAGGTGTTCTTATTCATTTCTTTTAAAACAAGTTCAAATTATAGAGTCATTCATAAACATGTTTGACACAAACTTATCTTACTGCATATTTTTATTGGTATTGTTTCTTTTTTGTTAAATGCCTAAAACAGTGTAGTTTTACATTTTTTCTTAATGGATACTTGGTTTTACAAAAAAAATCACTTTAATGGATTGACACTCACTGAAAATTAATAAAGTCCTGCATTGTTTTTATGAAATTATGTGGAAAATCTTTTCACTGACCTTGTTAATGAAGCTGATTTGTTCCTGTACATCGGCCAGACGTTTCTGTACGGCGCGGACATCTTGTACGTACTGAGTCATCATGTCCAGTTCGCCGTAATCATTAAATTCATCCACACGCTGTCGGAGTTTCTCCAGCTCTGCTATCACCTTCTCTCTCTTCTCCAATAACTGGCGCTCTCCTGCTTGTTTGGATTTCTCTATCAGCTGAGTGCCAAAAAATAAAACAGAAGCATTAATGATGATAACTAAAATACTTGGTTGTGTATGAAAAGAGTTACTTCCCTTCTCATCATTAAACTTCAGGTAGTCAGGTTTAATTCTGACAAATAAATCTTTCTTTATCAAGTTAAATTTAAATTCAGCCGCCCCCCCCCACCCCTGCAGTTTATGGACCAAAAACATTACTACATAATCCAAGAAGACACACCTCATCATTTTCATCAAAGACAGGTGAGATTCTGTTTGGCCAGGTCAGAACCTCACAGTTCAGTTCAATGTCTTCTGGTGGGAACATGTACACATCAATAAGATAGGCCAAGCGGTCCTTAGACTCCTTGATGCGTTCGTTCAGTTTCACCATTCCAGAGGTTCTAGCTTCCTGTGTAAACTTCACCATTTCCATCAACTCTTCACTGGAGTCGGGGGTTTTCAGAGCCTTGTCTCTGATTGTCTGGAATTCTTCACAAATGCTGAAAAATGATATAAAACATTTTGTGATTATAAAGTACACTCAGATAGAAAATGGTTTAAATAATGTTTTTAAAAATCCAGATAATTTAGATTGCCGTTGCATGTCTTTACTTTAAATTTCCCAGGAAAATCCCACAGAGAAAAAAAAGTATTTCTACAATGGACCAGTTAGGAAAAAATTCAATATTAAACTGTATAATCTTAATTGCAAATGTTAATTTATAACTTCAAGAAGCACAGAAATGTTGAATAAATTGCAGTCACCTACTGACACACACACACCCTTCCTTCTACTTACCTCTTGTTTTCGGCTCTGTGGTCATCTGAGACTTTTCTGAGGAGTTCGTCGGCCAATCCTCGGGCGGCCTCAGCTAATCCTCGCTTCAGGTCCTCGCAGTCCAGACGAATCATGTCAAAGTGTTCTATACTCGGCAGACCCATGATCTCACTTGCAAGATTTCTATATCTATCAATGTGCTACAAAGGAAAAAACATCATTCAGGGTTATATTAAAATTAAATCTTTCCATTTTTAATGTAGTCTTGCATTTTGGGAAAGGCATGAAATTAAATAATAAAAAAAAAAATCTTACTTTCTGATACTCGGCAAATGTGTGCTCATATTTCACGTATTCTTGAATTTCTTTCAGGGCTTCTCCATTCACAATGTAGTCATATCTCTTTACTGTAAAAAAAATCAATTCATGATTTGTAAAAAAATGAAATTTAATTGAGTATTTTGAAAACAGCTTTAATGTCAATTAATTTTTGAAAATTTGATAAAATAAAAAAATGTACACCACAACACAAGTTCCTACAGTACGTTAAAGATTTATAACAGAAAGAGATGAATGATTTAACTTACCAAATGAATCTAGGTGTAACTGTGGCCCTTCAAATTCTCTCTTCACTGCCTCCTTCAGTGTCTGAACCGCGGCTTTCACCACATGCTCTGCCACGGTGGCGTCTGTGTGGTTGACCGTGCTGCCGCCGGCTAACCAGGACTGGACAGTGGGCACCTGCTGCATGGCCTTACAGATGTGGTTGACCACGAAGAGGGCAGTCTCCTCCAAATCCTCCTTTGGGGGATAAAACTGCATTTTCTGATCATCAAAGGTCAGCTCCATCTTCATTAGAGGCAGCTTGGATTTGTCATTTGGATCGAACAACGTTACGTAACTGTCAATGGTTCTCACTAGTAAATCCTTCAGCTGAAAGCAGAAATCAAATATGGGTTAATATGCAACCATAAATTACAGTTCATTTTTGGGACACATATATGGAATTCCATCGATATGCCTTCATTTTGAAGTCCCCATTCCTTATTCTTTAAGTATGTTATCCTCTTTTTCTCATTTTGTTCTGGGGCCCCTGTATATCTCACACTATTTCTGAGGCCCTTTGAGTTCAATATAACATGGTTTGACTGTATATATATTTTTAATTTTGTTAGAAAAAAATTCTTTTAATTGAACAATTCTCCTGCAGTGGTGAAAGTTTTACGAAGAATTTGTTTTCAAAACAGACTTTACCTGGTTTGAGATCAGTGTTGTCACACATTCAAAGAATGAGTCCAGCTTTTCAGCTTTGGGTGAAACAAATGTGTTCTTGTCTGCAAAGACATTGATGATGCCAGGGAACCAGCTATTGTTCAATTTATCTTCAGTTTTCTCTAGGTCCAGAATAAGGGTGTTCTTAAAGGACTCAAATTCCACTGGTCCATTGGCTCTGAAATCAAATTTTTGAAAGTTCATGTTTAAAGTTATAGGTATTAATCAACTTTTTAGGTCAGTTTCCAATCTACATAACAGTTCGATAAAATATATAACATTGCATGTGTGTTGTTCAGTAAAAAATTTCTGTACATCAATTTTTTTGGTTTCCAAATTTCCTCTGAAAGATTATCGAAATGTTCCTACAATACTTAATCAGCAGGTATTTTTGTACAAATCACAAGACAGGAACAAGTTCAACAACACATCCCTGTACTTTCTTCCCTACCTGAAATTTGAGCAGTCCACCAGGATCATGTTCCCCAGTGTAGACTGACACATCCTGAGCACGGTCTGCATGGAGGGATGGAGGGTGTGTAAGTTTTCCCTGATGTTCTGTCTGGCCGCCACGTAACTATCGTGCCAAGGCCGAGAGTAGTCCAGTCCACTGAAATAAAGCACATAGGCGTTACCATATTTGTATGAATTTCCTTTGGTCATAATCAAAATTATACAGATATATACAGTAGATGTTTTGTTTTCATTATTTGTGTAAATATTTGAGTTATTTGGGTAAATCTTTCATCTTGAACTAAAAGATGTGAATTTTTGTTTCAAATTGAAAATGGATGTATACTTGTGTTACATACATAATTGCATTATTTTTTCATAATTATTCTTCATATTAAATTTTCAGCCCCTAGAATTTCATTTGACATTCATAAAACTATCCTATATGAAAATTGTGTGTTTTCTTTATACATATCTCAAAGTTACTACCGATAAACTGAAATATACATTCATGTACTAAATCTACAAAACAGATTCATGAATCTAATAATCAAAGTTGAAACTAGGACTGAAAAATAAAAAGATTTGAATCAACTCAACTAGTTCATTCAACATCAATCATGCAATACAAAGAAACTGAACGGAAACTCAGTGACAAGATAAACTAAAGAAGTAGGACTCATAGGGGTAAAAATGTCCAGTTGAAACAAAAGTTGAACTGAAAGTTGAAGTTCTGGTTGAACAATCCATGTAACTTACTTCTTTTGTAGAAATGTAAGCCTTGCAATGAACATTCAGCAACATTAACGAACAGTGAAAGTGTCTTGATTTTACAATGTCAAAACTCATAAGAAAGTGAATTTAATATTCATGTAGCATAATATTGGTAATAAAATAATGAAGTGACCAAAATTGTTATAACAAGATATCAAGAGCATTCAAAAACAGTTTCTTTAAAAAATGAAATGTTATACATGATATAAGTATATAAAAAAAAAAATCATGCATATTTGATGCAATTTATATATGTCTGAAATATTTATACAATCAATAATAATGCAAATATTCCCTCCCCCTTTCTCACACTCTTGTTCATGAGTACTAAAAAAATATTTATTGTATGCAAACAAGCAGATGTACAAGTACATTTAGAAAGCTCCAGTATGATAGTATTACACTGCAATCAATATGTACCAGACGTATTAAAAAAAAATATATAATCAATAATATAATGTGAATAATAAACTTTATCCAGTTATTCTGACAAGACCTACCTTGGTTCTGATGGAGGGGGCCCTGCCACATCATTGTCTAATCCCTTCACTTCTGGCTTTATCAGGACATGTTGTACTAAATAAAATAGTCAATTTATTACATTCGGTTTCTACCACATTTGATTTATTGTAAAGAAATATAATTTTTTGTTAAACATAAGATTCCTCTTCTAAGGTAAAGGATAAAGAAATTAAATACTAATTCAAAGTCTGTTTCTCAAAAAGTCCTTGAAATTAAATGCCTTGATTTCATTATATAAAATAATTCTGCTACTATGCCTTTACCCATAGATTTTTTCATGCTGGAGTTATAGTCCTCCTTGACCTCGGCAAACAGGTCCCTGATGGAGGCCTGTAGGGCAGGGTTCTGCTGAAGCTTCTCCGGGACCATCTGTAGAATATTGTCATTCCAGTGACGCTGTACAGGAGTTACCGGCCCTGCCTCCACACACTTCTTCAGATATTGATAGTTCAACTGTATTTTGTAAAGAAATATTGATTTAAAAATGAAAAAAAAATAGTTATTCATACATGTCTGATGGATTGCTGCTAATTTCTATTTAAGGAGAGAAACATGGGTAATGTAAAGAATAGGGCTGGGACGATACAACTTTTTCTATATTGATACGTATCACGATATTTTAGTCACAATACAATATGTATCACAATATACATGTTTAATTGCTTATAAAATCTTTTTTTGCATGGAAATAAACTTAACAAATTATTTCTTTGCAAATAAGAATAATTTATTCAAAATAGTTGTTTAAATGTTGTTAAACAAAAATATTTTACTTAAGTTGTATTAATCATTTTTTATTTAATATCTATATCTATATTTAGCTTATTTGTTTTAAATAAACAAAGACAGAAGTCAGATTTTTGGGGGCGATATTTCGATATTTCTTCATAATTATGTATCGATATGCGTATCGTCCTCACATATATCACAATATATCGATATCTCATCCCAGCCCTAGTAAATAAGTACTTTTTTCAGTTGTGTTGAAAATACTTTAAGACAGTGATTCAATAGCTATCAGAACTAAATTATGCTATCAAATACATTTTAACTATAATTATGACAGATTTATTATGTGTTTTAAATAAAAACTCTTTGATTTTTAGTGTATTTAAAGAAAATGAATTTCTTTCAAGTTTCTGTACATTTTGTTTAACCCCCCCCCTCCCCCCTCTAATAAAAAATATCAAACTTTCTGTATAAAAAAAAAATGCTTATTTATACATATACAAAAATTATTTTTTTTTTTATGATCCAAAGATCATTATGGGATTTCATTAATGTTATTTTCACATTTATTTGGTATTTCTTAATTTTCTAAATCTCCCAAATCATTATCTTTTCCAATTCTTGAAAGAGTCATGCACATTTATCGTGAAGGGAAACCCCGTTTCAATATTTCCAATATGATTCAAATCTTAAGGAATTAAAGTTTGCATACTTAAAGAGACTAATTTAATTAAACACAAAGATCTTCTGGTTCAGTTTATGTTTTTTGTGACTCACTTTGGAAACTTTCCAGTTTGCATGAGGTTTTAAAAATTGGCCATATTCCACCTCATTTAAAGCCCAGTTAGGTTAGATTTGATACAAGTGTACACAGCTGATTGTTTAATGCATTACAAAACAGCATGTATAGTGTTTATAAAATGCTCAAATTTTGGCAATATTCAGCTGTGCATGTTCTAATTTTTGCAATATACAATGCATAGATATGTAAGAGACTTTTATGTTAGTTGTACATCATGATTCAACTAAGAAATTTCTTTGTGTGTTTTATAATTTGATCTTAATTTAATAAAAAAAAAATTCCCTTTTCTTTCTTTCTATTTTTTTTTAATTTCAAAAGAACAGTTACATTCACAACAAAAATACAAGAAGCAACAAAAAAAGAATTACATTTACATATCAAATGAACAAACTCTCTGCTGTACTAATCGAATAATTCCATCGCAGAAAGTCTGATTAATTTCATGTGTTATAATAAATGTACAAACAGTAAATGAGGAATACATTGTGGCGATGATCGTGCTGATTTAAGCTATATAAGATATTGGAAATGTTGGGTATAAGAAGTTAAAGTATGCAGAGAGAGAGAGAGAGAGAGAGAGAGAGAGAGAGAGAGAGAGAGAGAGAGAGAGAGAGAGAGAGAAAAAGAAAGAAAGAAAGAAAGAAAGAGAAACACAATAATTTTACATCTGATACAATATATCAACACAATTTAAGGCTATTCCAAGTTTTTTCTATGTTAAGCGTCCTCGTGCGCCTTGGTTTTTTGACACCCATATAAGAAAAAACACACAACATCAGGAGTCCTAAAATTGATAAATTTAGTCGAAATTTTTGAATTTTGTAAATTTCTCCAAATAATTCTAATTAATTTTAAGCATTTAATCCATTGTTTTTGCTTAAGAATAGACATTTCTTCTATTAAAGCAGTTAAAGTTAGATCAAATCATTTGAAAGATGTGATTTTTATGACTTTTAAGCTTGTGTTTTATGTTTTGGCTTGTGTGTTTTTTCTGAATAGGTAGGTAGGTTTTTAAAAGATTGGTGGATGCTAAACAGAGAAAAAACTTGGAATGGCCTAAGATGCCCGATTGCTGCAGATTTTCATTTTAGAAAATGGCAAAAGACATTTTAAGAAATTCAATCAATTTTTCTTTTCAAAAATAAATTCTTAGAGAACTACTTTTCTTATTTAAGGAAATGTTTTACATCATTTTCATCCCCACCCCCACCAGTTAGGGCATCTCATAAAGATTCATGAACACTAAAATACATAAAAAGATGTAAAAGAAGAAAAAGAAAGTGCAAAATAGTGTGTATAGACATCAAAGCAAAAAGGCTACAAAAAGTGTACAGGATAAAGCCACCACCAGGTATAAATATAGTGGTTCAGTGCAACAAACATGGGAAAGCCACGCAGAGTTACCTACCCTTATTCTGCGTTCCTTACTCATCATCTGTAATATACATCAGTGCCATGCGTATTATCGTAAAAGCAAAAACAATTTCAAACAACACCTATCTCTACTTCTTTTCTAGTTTTCACAAAAACCTGTTAAAAATGTAGATTTTAAATTAATATTAAAACATGTTCCTGCATCTTGACCGAAGCCACACTTCCATGCATTTATCAGGAAACATTTTTCTTGAGTTTGAAACAAGTTTATACTGCACAGATTCCTTTTTATTAATGTTCATGCCTTGTTTTCAAAGGTAAGTTTCAAATAGATTACAAATTTACTGACCAATTTATTACTTCCTGGGCATTTCTGTACAATACATCAAAGTATGTATTTACACAAAGTAACTTGTATTTTTCAATTTATGAATTCTTAACATGCATGTACATTTTAAAAGCATTCATTTTCTTTAAGGCTAATTAGGTTAATAAACTTAAAATGAAAGAAAAATTTAAGTCCTTTCCAAATTGCATGAACAAATAAGTTAAAAATGACATTTTTTTCAGTGAGGAATAAAAACCTTGCCCTACCTCTTGAGGATAATCTGGGTTGGCATCTTTATCTGGATTTTTCTCACAAAATTCTTCTGTGTCCAACAAATCTTTTTCTGCTTGATCATGTCTGTGGAAAAAAAGTTGTGATTTTTTTTAAACATGCTGTATTGAGATTTTGAACATTTTGAAAGTTCTGCATTAACTATTATACATATTTAATTTTTTAATTTTTGAATTTACCACAAACTTTAAATCTATATTTTTTAGTTTTTTCTCCAAGTTTTGCATCAAAGAATTAATAGCAACTGTAGTTAAAAAGTTAAAAACTTACAAAATCTTCATCAACATGGCTTGTTTGTGATTGGCAAGTCTGAATTTCATCAGCTTGCTGTTGGCGTAGGGGTCATCCACTCTTTGACTCGGTTTGGTGATGGGGGGCAGGCGGGGATAGCCATCAGGCCCTATCCCTCCCATCTTGCCCCTGCTTCTGGGGGTATCTCCATTCACTGTCCCATTGGTTACTCCATTTTCCCTTGGTGTTCCCCCATTTAGAACTCCATTTGTGCCTTGATGGCCATTTATGGGTGGCACAGGTGCCGTAGACATCTAAAATTTATAAAGTAAACACCATTAACTTACTTGACATTACTAAATGAATATGTTTTCTAGATTTGATATGCCGTTTTGATTTAGAAGCACAATTGTGTTAGAAATATGCAGAGCTACAGCTTGAATTAATATAACTTTCAAGTGTGAAAAAATCACAAATTTCTTTTAAAGATATATAAATAAAATTAATAGTATATACATATCCCTTACATTTATGCACAATCTAATTTGTAAAAATGTTGCTTAATATTTGAGGCTCTTAAGAAACCTTAAATTACAACAAATATAAATGACATCTTTGTGGCATTTTTCCAATATTTTATTACCTAAGTTTGAATTGCGTAAAGTGTGTAAATTATTAGATCTTTTATGTCACAACATATGGACTAGTGTTTAAACAATGAAAGACATACTGAGAAAAGAATATATATATACTAAAGCAGCATCAAATAAATTGCAAACATTCATTAATTTTGCTATGCATAAAAAAAAATTAATTTTAATATGCTGTGTGTATTCTCTGGGTCCTTAATCATGCTTAATATCTACCAGTCCCATTCTATGAAAACCCTTTTATTTGAAAAATTGCATTCCTTAACTGCATATCAAATACATCGATCTTGATTAGAAAAGAAGTTACAAATTAGGCAAACCACGAAGTTAAGTAACTAAATATGACATAATTTTACTGTATACAATTAAATTATTTGCATCTTAGTATGTAAAGAAGGTCACTTTGAATTGAATTGAATTGATACTGAATTGCCACCTTGCAAATTAAAATTCAAAAATTACATTTTGCACAGTATGTATGTGATCTTACGTATGTAGGACAATTTTTGCATGGTCAACAGTACTACGCATAGAAACTATCGTAAAAGTACTTTGTCTCCGCTTACCTTTCCAATAAACTATTTTCTGAATTCCTTTTACACTCTTATTGGTTAAATAAACTAATCCATGAGCCTTTTTATCACATTTTCTGTGAGAAATTGTGATAATTTTCTTTAAAAATTATAGTTGTGTGTTGTTATGGCCCAGTGGAATAGCTACTCGGTAAACGTCTATGGGTAATTGTTACGTGTATCGGGATTGGTCGATCGAAGCAAATTATCCAATGAGAGTTCGTGTTACTTCGCATGTCGGTTCCCTTTTCGGTAACCAAGACGTCATGAAAACAACCTCAATGGCGGATCAGTAATCTGAGTGCAGCAATAATTTGTATGGTAAGTTTTACGAAATTACCTCATTTAACTTCGTGTATTTTCCTTAAACATGAAGTCTGATACTTTTTTCAGTATTTGGATTTCAACGACAAAATAAATTTCTATTTTTAAAGAATTCTTTTTATACAAAACGATAATTTTTTTGCAAGTGACCAATTTCTTTGATAAAATCTGGCATAAAATGTACACAAATTTCAGTATTGCTAAATGGTGAACAATAATTAAAAGTTCTTTGCAAATAATTTACTTCAAGTTGAAACTTAATTTATCTTGTCTGTCATAAAACTCATGCATCAAGCAGCTGCAGAGTTCCATATTCTAAATGCATTTAGTCTGGACTTGGTTTTGTATTGCAGAATATAAAAAAATATATTTACATTGTAGGCCCTATAGTTCGTGCATATCATCAAATACTTATAATCTGATTAAAAAAAAAATGTTTATACCCACTAAGTCGATCGGTGCATTTATTCTCATATTTTAGTCTGTCTAAGTAACATCATGGCAGATCAGGAACAAAAACCAGAAACAACTGAGGAGAAACCAGAAGACCAAACTCCCGCCCCAGTGGTAGAGACCACTGAGGAAACAAAACAGGGAGCTCCTGAAAATGCCCCACCCCCAGAGACAGAGCCACCACCCGCTGCGGAGCCCGCAGCCCCTGAGAAAGTTGAACCAGTGGTAGAGCCCACTCAGGAAACAATAGCAGCACCACCTACAGGTACAAGGCTCAAGCATTAGTTTGAAGTAATAATGTACTGTAAACCAACTTTTATTCGCGTGCGAGAAATTTTCGCGAAGTTCGCGAGAGCCTAATCATCGCGAATATTTCTCGCCGTGAACCGGTAATTTAAGTGTATGTGTCTATTAACAACAGATCCAGAGAGGCTTGATCGCGAAAATTAATCGTCGCGAACCAATTTACCCCTGGTAAATCGTGAAATAAAGTCGTCACGAATAATAGTTGGTTTACAGTATTGATCTATTATTGGACATGAAAATATGTAACATTGCAACACTGTTGTCTAAAATACATTTGATGTGTTGAAGAACATTGAGAATCTAGTTAATCTACAAAAAAAAAACATGCATGGAAGAATATGAGGAGAGGTTTTCTCTTTCTTAGACAAAATTACAAATTATATACATATATGTTTTATGTTTGATATAATATCAAACACCCATCATTCATAATTCTAGATTTAAATATTTTACCACATTTCCAACCAACTTCATTCCTCTGTGATTTTTTTTGGTTTTAAATTGTTAAGTGTTATTTCTACAGCATTTCAACCATTGATGAAGAATTGTCAGTGATTAAAACTGTGTTAGTCATACATGAAATAAAAAAATATTTTAATGCTACAGAGGAGGCCAAGGAAGAAGCAACAGAAAACAAGAAAGAGGAGGAGCAAGCTAAAGAAGAACCTAAAGAGGAAGGAAAAGAGGAGGCTAAGGAAGAAGTGAAAGAGGATTCAAAGGAAGAAGTGAAAGAGGAAGCAAAAGAAGAAGTGAAAGAGGAAGCAAAGGAAGAAGTGAAAGACGGAGCTAAGGAAGAAACAAAAGAGGAGCCCAAAAAAGAAGTTACTAAAGGTACTAAATAATCTCTGAATATTATATAGGTTTTTTTGTGTGTTAAAATGAAATTTTAAAGCAATATTCAACTACAGTTTACTCTTAATCACTTTTTATTTGAGGGAACAAAAAAATTTGCCAGACTGTCCTTGAAATTTATTTTTCAAATATATATGTATTTGTATTTTTTAACAAAATAACTATCTCAAGTGTCAACTTTGGTAATCTAGAGTGTCCAATGTAACCAGATAATGTTATTTCCAATTTATTATTTACAGAGGAATCAAAGGATGCTGCGCCAGAGGAGGATAAAAAAGAGGAGAAGCCTGCTGAAGTATCCCCAGAGGAGGGGGCAGAAAAGTCCGAGGAACCTCCTAGAGAGGACACAATACAGGTAGTGGTCATTTCAGATAACTGTTTCTCCAATGAACTGACAACTTAATTCTAATTTTTTTCTAGAGCTGCAAGGGGACTTTGATATTCTGAAATAAGAAATTTCACTTTTTATTGAAAAGTCTTGTACTATTGTCATGAATATCTACTACTAGTACTTATAGAAGTACTGATTATTATTGTAGCAAGCTCCTGCCCCCACTCCTCAGCCCACTCAGACAACAGGGATGGGCACAATGGAATCTGGGGAGGGGCATGAGACTGACCCACACGCCACCACCCCCAGGACAACAGCCAATCTAGAGGCCACGGCAACAGGTGAGTTATCAAAGATCCTGGCTCACTATAATCATCCAAACTACATTGCAACAGGAATAATACATTAGTATTTATTATGATAAGAGTATGTGAATTCATTATATATTTGGGATCAATTTTGTTTTTTAGGATAGGGCTTGCTTTCCTCATTGTAGCTGTCATGTATAATCCCCTGAAATGGAATTAATTTATTTTGCTCTTGTACATAATGATTTCTACATCCTTGCATAATTACCCAAAAAGATGACATTTATCATGCATGTACTTTATGTACTACAAATACACAATGATTTTGATCTTTCAGTTAAGATAGTGCTGATGCCCAGTGGTCAGGTGGTGACCTTGGCCTGTACTCTGGGTCAGACCCTACATCAGCTGAAGGACCACTTCTCTCAGGAGCTTAAGATGCCAGTACAGCTCATACTCCTCATGTTTGATGGTAAAAATCATTTATACGATCGAATGTATCATACATATACATGTACTCGGATACATTTTATTTTATCCACAAAAATCTAAATCCATGTATAATTACAAATTAGGTTTATATTTTATAAGAAAATTATCATACCTCTTGGACTACAAGTGTCTCTGAGGAAAAAATTCTTAGAATCTTGATTTTTTAATTTTAGGAAAAGCTATTGATGATACTACGACTTTGGCGGATCTGGGGGTGGGGCCAAACGGAACTGTCCAATTAGAGATGCAGTCGGCTGATCCAGTTAACACCCCCATCAAAACTTATCGCCCGCGACAAGAGTACCACATGCCTGATGTCATCACAGTACGGGTACAAACAGGTCAGCTATTTTGTGTCAGAGCAATATGTAGATGTAGGATTGACAACAGATTTTATGGTAGAAAAGGATTAATCTGAAAATTAAACCAGAAATGATATTTTGAACTCAAATATGTTAGTTAATTTTTGTGATCATATATTGTCAAATTTTACTTGGATGGAATGAGCTATTCAAATCACAGAAAAAAAATAAATTTCCCTTTCAAAGCCCTTCCTGATCTTTAAAATTATAATAAAGTAATCAAACATGAAAAGTCTAGAAAAAGAATGGAATATAACCATTTCCATGATTTCAGATGAGAATGCTTACAAAGATGTGGTGGTAGAAATAGAAAGAGCCACAAGAAAGAAGCCATATCTGGGAGGGTATCGCCACAAGAAAACGGGGGTGCTATACCATCATGCCACTGCCCAGACTATCAAGAAACAACCACCACCTTCTCAAGTCCCGCGAAACTGCCGTGACACCCAGACAGTACAACAGAAGCACCACGTCCAGCAGACTACGAATGACACATCTACACAGATGACTGGGATCGGGGTGTATGTGTCCAATATGGAGGATAAACTCATGGTGCCTGGAAAATACACCACAGCGGATGAGCACCATAGCATGATTTTCAAAAAGGTAAGTCTTTACTTCAATATAATGAAGCTCTGAAGTTGATGTTTGTTACCTAAAAAAATATATTTATGTGTAATTTCCTGTAAAATTTGGAAGAAATATGATGAAAACATTCAGTCCTTTTCTGCAAATTCAATTCTTTACTTTGTTTTCTAATCTGGCTAGTTTATATGGAACCAGTCATAGTCAAAATATGCAAGATTTACTGTACCAAAATCTCCTTTTTTACAGGTCATTATAATTCAAAAATACCACAGAAGGTGGTTAGCTAAAAGGTATGTGGAAAAATTAAAAGAAGACAAGGTCCAACGTCTGGAATGGGAGCGACTAGAGGAACTTAAGAAGAAGAAAGAAAAAGAGGAGAGGATCAAAAAAGAATTTGAGAGGAGGATGAACCCCAAAACCAAGGAGGACTTTGATTTACTCTATCATGCTCTGGAGAGTAAGTACTGTAACATTTTAATTTTATGATCCATTATTTAAAAAATGTAAGGCAAACTCATCAGGGTCGTCAATTTATCTAGCTTAATAAGACCACGAAACAATTTTTAAAATTTTCAATCTGTCATAATATTTCAAGTCAAATTGTTTCTTTTTAAGTACTAAGAGTATAATTAAAAAAATAACAAAAAACAAAACAAACTTGATCATACATGTATTTTCAATAACCAAAGAGTCAATTTCAGAATTGTCTCTATAATACTTAGTATCCAAATTGGAGAAATCTGATTTTTTCTCTTGACACCTTTACTCTGTATCCCATAACAGAATGGAGGCAGGAAGAATTGGAGAGAATTAATGGCACGTCTGAGGGGGCGGAGCGTAAGGCAGCTCTGTGTATGTTACTGGATCAGGAGACCCAGCTGATCTCAGCCATCGGTCGTCACAAACTGGAGGCTGACGGCGAAAACAAGGAGAAACGTATACAGGCATTCCTAAGCAAGGCAAGGCACAAGATTGAATTTTAACTGATCAGAATGATTTATTGGAGCTTTATTAAATGGAATGTCTTTTTCTTTTTCAAAGCTGCATATTCCTTAAAACCATGTTTATCTTCCTGTCTTTACAATTCTAGACCTAGTTCTTTTTTCGGAGGAGGGGGAGGGAGGGAATTTGCAAAGCATTTTCCTTCAAAATTTAATACATGTATAAATACTATACCTTCATTACCTTGTCAATTTTCATATGTTAAAAGTATTCTATGCATTTGAAAATTATACTTACATGTTCGTATTGTGTTACAGGCTGCAGCCCCTAAGAAGTGGAAGGGACACGATGGTAAGACCACGGAGATGGACACGCCCTACACAATCCGAGCCAAGGAGCTGAGGGACATCTATAACAGTATAAACATGAAGTACCTCACTCAGGATGAGAGACTGGATGTACTACTGACCCTCAAACACACTGTCAAGGTATGTATTCATGGGAACAGTCTCTAAAATGCAGCAGGAAGCTACTTATTTACCTGCTTACTGTTACCTTTAAAATTAATAAAAAAAAGTTTATTCAATTTTTTTTTCTTTTTAGGAGCATGACTGCAAACTGACTCAAGAAATCATTGAGCTAATTGACAGAGAGGCTGACCTACTTATGAGGGGTGTTCGAGAGGGAAATCTTGACGGCCTTAGGAAAAGAATTTCTACTTTGTTCTTACAGTACATCAAGACACCTACATTCAACCCAGAAGCTGCCAAATTGCTCAAGGTATGGCTAAACAGTCTTTGTAAAAAAAATCTTTATGCATTTGAATTTTTTTCTAGAAGCCATGTAAAATTTTGTTTATCAAATCATCTAACACTTTCTTTGCTAATACATGGTACATAATTTTGAAAGAAAGGAAAATGAAACAGGAAAAAATAATCTTACAATTTTCCCCAATAGGTGCCTCAAGATCCCTCTGTCCTCCGCAAGAACATCTACTTCTGTCCCAGCTGTAATCAGTACCTGCCCTCGACTGAGTTTGCCCTGGCCTCCAATTCTCGCACTGTTGGTAAATGCCAGAGATGTACGAAGATCGACAATGATGCCAGAACCAGGCAGGATTACAGCACTTACACGTACATGCTCAAAATGCTGCGGAGAGCAGAGGAAAGATATGGAGATGGCTCCAGAATTGCCTTCCTCCTTCAGGTAAAGATGAGAAAATGAAGGTTATTGCATGTATATGCCAAAAATCATTTTTTTCTTTTTAAATAACATGAATCTGTACTTCCTTGGACACAACAGTTTGCTTGCAAAAATTGAAATTAAAATCCACACAGTTTAAAAGCTTAACTTTTGAAGCATTAGATGCTATGGATATGTTTCAACCACTAATTTTTCTTTGAAATACTGAACTTAAAATCAAGGCACAACTTCAAGATTAAACTTTTCCAACTTATTTTTCCTAGAAAACAGTTATTAAATCAATATGTATAATCCAGCTCAAAATTTGTAGCATTACATAAACATGTTGATAAATGTTCTGACCCTAACTTTTCCAGGAGCAGGACTTGCGTTACCTGGTGGAGAAGATCTGGAGTTGTCAGAGCATACTGAGCGCCTGGGACGACATCTTTGACCTGGTCCTGTCCCGCTGGGACAAACACCAGGAGTGGTCTCCCTGGAACTGTATCCTCCTGACCAAGGACGAGGCCGCCGCCCACGAAAGGCTCCACGATTTGGAGGAGGTGTGTCTTATGTTTTGTTGTCTTTAACTTAAGTATTAAATATGCAGTGCATTCTTAAGTTTTTTAGCATAAAATTCCAACTAGATCCAAACAGATGTGTGCATGCATGTAAAATATCTCATGCACATGGTTAATTTCTTCAAAGTGCAGCTTTAACATGGATATCAAAAGGAACTTCAAATTCCTTCATGCATACAAGTAGAAGTTCTACAATTCCTTATGAATACATCATGCACACTTAGTATAAAGAAAGCAGACTTTTTCTCAGAGAAATTTCTTTCCATTATTCTCCAATATTTTTTATAGCTGGTTACAACATGCATTATTCCATTTTCAGGGATATGGTTTAGTTTTCATTCAGAAGGTTCAACAGAAACATGTGCTAGCTAGGAACTATTTCTCTAGGCTGCCAGGAATGGCAGAACACTTAAGAGCCAGAGCCAATGACCGGCTAACACAACCCAATGGTCCCGCCATCAACGGGCAACAAGTCCCAGTGCAGTCCAGGGCTTAAGAACATGATTAAATTGTAGACATACAATTATATTTTAACAAGAACTGTTTAACTAGGAAATGAAATTTTACAATTCAAAATCTTAAATTATATTTGATGAAGAAATCTGTGATATTTTTGTTATTTTCAAATGTATTTTAAATTTTTCTTATATCATGTGAAGATTTTAATTCAATTGTGAAAAATTCATTGTTATGTTTGTATGTTCATAATTGACCTACATGTATTTATGTGAATATAAACTGTATACAAACTACCAATGCATTTTCCTGCTTTTTCTTCAACATAAGGTCTGTACATGTGTATTACATCATCAAATTGCCAAAAATAAGCTATATCGATGACAATTCTACTTTTTATTGTAATAAATACAACAAAGAAGCAAGACTAAAATGTTATGCATGATAAATTTCTCAGATCATAACACATAAAATATACGAATACATTGTAATTTTTTGATGAATGAATACTTCAGTAAAAATTTATATGGAGAATTATTTTCCATGAAGATGTAAATGCACTGTTGACAATGAACTATACAAAAAATTCTTTCTATTTGATGATACTTCATAAATTTACAACAAATAAGTTTCACATAATGTCAAAACGTACACCTAGTATAAATCAAAACACTGTCAATGTTAAGAATTTGTCTTTCAAATAATATTGGCAGTGTGAGGCTTTCCAGGGGTAGCTGCAGTTTGTGATGTACCTCTAGTTGACCCTATTCAGCGATGAACCCCCTGATGTCCCTCTTCATCCTGATGGGATTCTGGGTATTGTTTGAGGTCAAGGGTCAACACATTACTAATTACACAATCCCCTTGCTGGAAAAGATTTAATAACAACCATAGATTTTTACACACTGAAGAATATATAAATTTTCTAAATTCAGAACATACAAGGGAAAATATATTAATTTTCTTAATTCTGAATTCATAGAGAACATCTTTATCTTACATTCTTACAAAATGAATGTGTGAAATAGTTTAATTTTAGGCAGATAGTTACTGTTCATACCTCTGGATAAATCCCTATGAGTGCGTCAGATTTATTATAAAATTCTTCCTTCAGTGAAATCACAATACACTGAAATGACGTTCTGGATTGCTCACAAATGTAGGAAGCTACCTGTTAAACAAAATGATTCAATGGCACTGCTGTAAAATTTCTTCAGCAAAAAGATTATTCAAACAAGATGGAAATTCAACTGTGCCATATTTGATCAAGCTTTTTCAACATCAGAAACTTGTCAACATGGTTAATTATGGACATACAAGATGAGGATTAACATTTTACTTTTATTTAAAACTTGAAAAAGCAATTCCAAAAAATTGCATAATAGTAACACAAAGTGTTTCAAGAAAAAGAAATACCTTTCCAATATTGGTGTTATCTAGAGCAGCATCAATCTCATCTAAGACAAAGAAGGGTGCAGGCTGGTAACTGGAAAATTCAAAAGGATTGCAACAAAGTTAGATCAACAGCATATTTTCAATATTAACAATTCTAGTAATAGATGTGCATCTTTTTACAACATGATCAAGATATACAAGGTTAAACTTAATTTTGTCATAAGAATACTACTGTAACAGTATTAAACATTTATCCATTTACTAAAATAATCAGAAACACAGTGAATATGTTTAGGATTGACCAACCTGTGAATTGAGAACAGCAGTGCTAGGGCTGCCACCGTTTTCTCTCCCCCAGACAAGTTGTCCATGGGTCGGAACCGCTTCCCTGGGGCCACACAGTTGTAGTTGACACCATCTAAATATGGCTCCTCTGGGTTCTCTGGTCCCAGGAAAGCCTGGGCACTCTGATTTCTGGCCAAAGCCTGTAACAAAATGTATGCATTCATATTGAATATCAATTGACTTCTAGCTATGTCAGTTGGTTTTCAAATCTTTATGGGAAAAAAAAAAACTTTTGTCAGGAAATTTTCAAAATATTAGACCAATGTGTCCAATAAACTTGAACATGAAACATTTCTAGTGATTTTTCACCTTTGGAAAGAATAGCCTAGATTTCTTTTAATCTCTCTCGAATTCAATCTTCAATAACAGATTTAATTCACTTTATTACATGAAATGAGATGACATCAAACCTTGTAGATTTCATCAATCCTTGTTGATACATGCTCAAAACAGTGCATGAATCTGTCATATCTCTCTTTACGGACTTTCTCAAATGCCTGTTTGGCTCTTTTAGCCCTCTTCCTAGCATTCTCAAATTCTTCCGATGTTTCCTGGAATCTTTCTCTCACACCATCCAACCTAGGCAATAGAAACAATACATTTTTCAACTCTCAATAATCACATGAAAAAAAAACAATTTTTTAGCAACATTATATTTAAACTTTTATGTATTTACAAAAATATTTACAAAAATAATTTTCTTTTTTTCCTTTTTGAAATTTACAACCTTATTTTGTTTCATAAATTCATTATATTGTGAAACTTACTTTTCTACAGCTTTCATATTGGGAGCATTAATTCGATTGAGATTTGAATTCATGTCACTTAAAGCTTTTGTCATGACCTCGGTCTGTTTTTTCACATCATCTTGTGAATCCAACTACAAATGCAAAATGTACAAAATTCATGCAGTTTATCAAATTTGAAAGAGATAATAGGATATTTAACCCACTCATATTATTTGTTTTAAAGTACTATACAAAAGCCAAACGCTGAACAATAAAATCACGAAATGAGCTTTCCTACAAAAACCACTTCTACCTCCTCACAGGTACTGAAATTTTCAGCAATTATTTTTCTGCATATATTAAAATAATATTATTCGCACCTTAACCATAAAAAAGCTTTTCTGTTTAAAAAACAATTTAAAAAGTATTGAAAATTATTAAAATTTCAAGACATTGATCAGTAACCACCCCCACCTCTTTCAGATCGTCGTCCAGTGAGCTGTAGTCTATCTGTATCTGGGCCTCCTTGGCGTATATTGCCCGCTGTCCCTGAGAACTCATGCTGTCCAGTGGCGTCTCTGTGGTGGACTGACTACCACCGTCAGGCTGACTGGACGGCTCGTCCTCACGACTGATGTCATCCATAGTCCCTGTCCTCATAGGAAGGCGGATGTCATCCATCTAACGAGGAACAATGGTCACATATCATAAAATGTACATACTGTCTGTGTATTTTTGTGTTTTGAGAAATAAGAATTTATGAATAACAAAAATCTCCATAGCTCTTGCTTTTTTCTTGTAATCCTTAGAAATACCACACTTTTAAGGATAACCGAGATCTTAACCATTCAACTACACTGAAAAACACTGTTTTTTCCTCTCTCTCTAAAATTTTCTTGGTGTACATCAGCAAAGGGCAGTGCTCTAGAATTTTCCATGTTGAGCCCCTTACTCTGAAGCCATCCATACATACGTTAGGCTATCCATCCTCCTGTACGACTTACCTTGCAGGCCTTCAGTAGACTGTGTCTATCGGCTCGTTTCTGCTCTAGCTTGGTCTCCACCATTGTGATCTGTTTCTGGGAGCTGGCTACCTCTTTCTGCTGGTTGTTCATTCGCTTCTTAATCTCATTTATTTCTGATTCTAAGTCATCCACCTGTGATTTTAACGTTATTCTCTGTCTTTTAGCTCTTTCTTGCTGGTCCATGGCTTCTTCTATGATCTGAAAGTACAATTTTTTGCAAAGGTTTAAATGGTTCTCTTAACCATGAATACAGATCTTCTTTTCCATATTTCTTCAGATTAAAGAACCTAATCAGCACTATGAACTATGAATGACAATTTTATCTCCATTTATCATCAAAATATTTAAAAATTTCAAACTTATGTAAACCTTGCACAATGTACTTCATATTGTGTTCATTTTCATAAATTTATAAAGGCTAAAAAGTTTGAGATCAATAATTGTTCCCTGTGAACCTATAGATTCTCAGTAAATATGATCTCTTCTCACCTTCATATGCCTGGCCTCGTCATTCTTCACTTTCTCTAACTCCTTCTCATCGTTCTTAACAGCTGCCTCCCATTTCCTCACATTAGCTGAAATATAAAGGAGTCTTGTTAATCAAAAAAATTCATTTCATTCCTAAATTCTCTTTGTTTCATCATTTATCAATTCTTTGCAATTACTATTATCTTGCAATATATGACCATTACCTCTCCCACTTGCTGATCTTAAGTAACTTGAAGAAATGATTTTAAACCTCTAAATTAACCACTTACTATACCAAATTGCAGTCAAAATGCTTTTTACAAAATTGATCTATTTTCTTTTTATGTATTCATTACATTCAGATTCTATGAAGTCTATTCCAGTTTTCTCTTTCGAGATGTTTCCTATTACCTATAGTGTCTCTTGATCTCTCAAACTCTATCTGATTCTGTAGGCGGAACTTCTGGTTCTCAAACTCCAGTCTTTTCTTGGCCCTCTCCTGCTGAGATCTTAATTCTCTTTCCTCAAATTGTCTGTAGTACAAAAACAAATTATTGATAGCAAAACATACAATGCAATTACAGACTCATCATATTCATGGCATAAAGTTCCTATACACTGTAACATTTTCCAAGATTTTGCTGCTTATAATGATATGTGTATTTTGAAAAACATCAGGGCACTTTTGTATACAACTGATGTCGGAACTTTTACAGCATTTTGAAGCTCAGTTTTTCTGTTGTTGATATGCAAGTTCAAATATCCTTACATTGTGTTGTTAATTCCTACCATAGGTTAGAAGCCCTAGTTTCTCTAAGGTACCTTATGTTGCTGACTACCTGTTACCCTAACTGATGTTGACAACTAAGCTACACAGAAATCCATTTCTCTTCTGACTGC
Source organism: Saccostrea glomerata (assembly GCA_003671525.1). Lineage (NCBI taxonomy): Eukaryota > Metazoa > Mollusca > Bivalvia > Ostreida > Ostreidae > Saccostrea > Saccostrea glomerata. The sequence goes on along the minus strand of PRKT01000570.1, from coordinate 172,591 downwards.
TAGTTCCCTTACCTGCTAGCAAGGGACAGAATTCAATTTCCCTACCCATTTTTTAAACACCCTGTTTCTCTAGTGTATTGCTGACTCCCAGCATGAAAGTGTGTTTTTCCTTGATTTTCTCCATTCCTCTTTCCCTATCAAATTTTCTTATTCTCTGTAGAACAAATTCTCTGCTTCTCAAATTTGTTTATTTGAATCTCTTTACCCCATCTGATTTTATGATTATCCATTTTCTTTATCTAATATTCCGATATCTGTTTATCTGTTTCTCTGATTTCCTTTTTCCCTACCTAATATTGCTGACCCCTAGCATGAGGCAGAAATCTTGGAACACCTCATCCTCCACCCTGTTCATCTTTTCCTTCAGGATCTTCATCTGCTGACCTCTTTCCATCATCCTCTTTTCTATCTCCTGCATTCGAGGCTGAAAAAAGTAAAGCACTATTAAACTTATTCCCCCCTTTACAATCACGTTTCAAAACATTCTTGAGAATGATTTTTTGTATGCTTGCTCCCCTACCCCAATTTTTTTTTTCCAGAAAACAGAAAATCAAACTACTCATCTTCATGTACAGTACTTACGTCATACTGTTCCAGCATCTGCTTGTACATACTCAGATCTCTCTCATTCTGTGACAGCTGCTTGTTAAGCTAAAACCAAAATTCGAAAAAGAATTTACACAAGTAATATATAAAATTGAAATCTTGGTTCTCAGGCCTGCGCGCATCTGTTTTGAGGTAGCCGATTTTATTGTATTTTTGATAAAATAAAAAGTTGGTATTGCGGAGACCAATCCGGGAAAAAAATTTCGTAGTTTAGTATTCAAATATCACTTCCGGTAGCCATTTACAATGAGATTTTGGCTACTTCGTTTGAAAATACATTCGAGGACATTACCTACGATGTTTACACGCTGTTAAGCAATGGATAAAGCAGAAATTTTGACCAGAAATGGAAAGTATATCGGTGATTAAAAAAATTATCTTTATGTTAAAGAAAATTCGGAATTTTAAATTTAAAAAAATACCTCCCTCATCTACTTTATTGCCAATAAAATGAAAAATAAAATGCCGCCCTCCCGCATCTGTTTTGGAGAAAATTGGCCTGAGAACCAGTGAATTAAATTTAGATAGCCTTACTCAAGATTTCTCACAAAAAAAACAACTTCCATTTCAACACATAAACTCACCAGGTTGTCTCGGTCCGTGACTGAGTATTTGAGTCGAGTCTCGTATCCCTTGATCTGAGACCTCATGGTACTGAGTTCCGACTCCTTCCTCTTCTTCTTCACCCATTCCTTCAACTCCTCTGTCAACTTCTCCTTCCTGCTCTTCAGCTGTCCCAGCTGTTTCTCATCCCAACGCCTAGCCTTGGCCCTCAGGTCACTAAAATATACAGTGTGAAATAAACAATCCTGGCCTTAGTCCTCAGGTCACTAAAGAGTAGTGTGCAAAATGTAGTATTGTACATTAACAGGTCATTATTTCTACAGCCTTACAAACTCTTTAAATTCTTAGTTATCATTGAGGATTAGTGATTTCTTACCTAGCACCTCCTGATATGACTCCTGATTTTTGGAAAAGGGTTCCATCCAAAGCCACAGACTGAAAAATAAAAGAAGACTTTCTTTACTGAATGAAAAAAGAAAGGTAAATTTTGAAGCAGAGAAATCAATCACACTTTTGAAAACATAAATTCATTGTTCAAATTCCTTAAATGCTTATAGATTATCATCGTACTTTATGTCTCTCGTGCGTTCCGAAGGCCACATATCTGGCATCTTCCACAGACTCACACACCAGGGCATTACCACAGGCAAACAGCAGGGCCTTCTTAATGGAGGGCGGATCATAACGAATCACGTCCACAACCAACTTCACATTCCGAGGCTTCTGGATTTCTCTGTTGTTACAAACGCATTTACATTTACATAGATGAATATTCATAACATACACATATTATTGAAGGAAAATTTCTTTGAGTAAAATCACAGGCTCATTCCCTTTCTCTCTCTCTCTCTCTCTCTCTCCCTATGATCAAGTGCTAAGATAATATAACTGACATTAATATTTATCAACAACAAATCTCAGTTTACTTTCCATAAAGACTGAACAGTCTAACCTTAATTTTTCATTGACAGGCTTTACATCTAGGTAGTCCAGCGGTAGGAAGGTCTCGGGTTCAATTCTCTGGTCCTTCATATACTGAATACTGTCTTTGGCTGCCTTCTCTGTGTCACACACAATGGCATCCATGTACTTCCCCAGGACTTTAGTAATGGCTATCTGGTACTTCTTGTGGCTTGGTTCACAAAGATCAATCAGTCTTCCATGCTGCATTTAAATCATAATACATTTTTTTGCATGTATTCAAAACATAAAAAGTATTTTCCATATACATGATAGTTTTTTTTTTTATAAACAGGGTGATTTTAAGACTTTATTAACATGATGAAACGTTCATTTTTTCATGTACATAAAACTTTAATATTGGGCATCATTGGAAAAACTCATTAGTGCATACAGCAAGTATATCTGCCTGTGAAAAGCAGTATAACAGTCTATATACTGACCACTCCAGGAAATAGCCGCTTGAGGTTTTCCAGTAGTTCCTTCTTTTTTATGGCCCTGGACGACTCATGTTTGTCTACTTTTGCTTCTCCAAGCTGCTCTAAGATGGAGGCCATTTCATCATTAATTTCTCCGATTCTTACATTTGCCATCTCCACCTGCTCAGATAACTCTGCCTCTGATCTCTTTAGATCAGCAACTGCTGTTTCACTGGACCTGTGTTAGAAAAATATCAAGGTTTTTTTAGTCCTCTGTATTACAAAAACTGAGAAAAATTTTCCCCAGTATTCAATGCAAAAAACGATAGAAAGACAAATGTTTCATACAGGGTGTAAATTGTTACCATTAAAAGTTTAACATTTTTTCCCCCATTGAAAATAATATTTGGAGAGGGAGTTAAAACTTTTTCTACCAAAAAATTTTCTTCTGTCAATGAGAAACTTTTAAAAACTTAAGATGTTGAATTCATTTCATGTAGCATAATCCAAATGACACTCAATCTTTTCGGAAATGTTCAATTAATGTTAAAATTCAAGACTCCAACTAACCTAACGTAATCATCCAGCTTCTCTACCCTCTTCCTGTTTTCCTCCATCTCATTTTCCTTCTGTTTGATCTTCGCTGTCAGCTCATTCTTTTTACGATTTTCATTGTCGAAGCGATCCTGGTCCGACTTCTGTTCTCTGGTGATGGAGTCCATTTCCTGCATGTAGCGGGCAGCATTCTTCCCGGCTTCTTCCTTTAATCGGTGATATTCTTGAAGCTGTAGAGGAAGCAAAACACTTCAGATGCAGACACTAAATGGCAGTATTTTCTAATCAAAAAGGAATATTTCATTAAATAAAAATCTTCAGAATCAAAAAGCACCCATGTTCTCAATGGCACCAGTTTTCCCTTTTTTAGTCCTATATGACATAAAATGACATAGTGAAGAAAGGCAATCATTAATAGAATGGAATTACAAACTTGTCTAAGTTGCAAAGAAATATACATAAGTTTCTTCCCTATTTCAATTGAGTTCAGAACAAAGCCATCCTACCTGATTTTCCTCCAGGTCTAAGTCTCTCCCCTGGGACTGGGACTCCTCCTCTATCTGATTCTCAAACTCCTGTTGTTTTTTTTCTACTTCCTCCAATTCCTTCTCCATCTCATGTATCTTATTAAAATCACAAAAAATACAGTGTTCTTAGGTAAGTATCATTTAAAATATTAAAATCTTCAAAGATCTTAGACATGTATTTCAAAATTAAATTATTTAATTTTAAGCCCCAGCTATAATTTTTCCCAGTTTACCTCTGTTTCATGGTTCTCATGACTCTTTTTGGCTTGCTTCAGTGATTTCCTGAGGCGAAGAAATACAACTTTCTGAGATAATTTTCAGCGAAGAAAATTGCACACAGTATCCAAACATTGTAAAATTTCACAGTTTATTTTACATGTAGGCTGAAAGGTAAAACTTACTTTGCTGCATCCAACTTCTTGATCATGTGGGAAGTTTTCTCCTTAGCCTTTATATACAGTGGCCTCTTCTTATTCAACTCTACTTCCTAAAATATTGAAATTCATTTAACTTACATGTACATGTTTGTTGTTTCAACACATATAACTTTTCGATCCTTGTATATTTATTCTAAATGATCTACAACTACAGAAATTTCATGAGTATATGTTCTAATGCTCATTGAATCTCTTTTCTACTTCAAATAGCAAATACATTCACAGGGTAGATTCAAGAAACAAGTTTAATTTCAAAATGAAAAAAAAATATTTTGTGCTAGGAGACACCTTGCTAATTTAATCAGCTATATGTATGTACAGGTGTGAAACCTGTCGTACAGATAAATTTCTTTCTGCTTTAGCTGTCCACTTACAGACTCTTTGATGGACTGTTCCACTTTGGTTAACTCTCTGGCCACTTTACCCTGCTCCTTCTTTTTCTCCTTGATTTCGTCCTCTATTCTTTCTCTCTTTCTGTTCTCTTTCTCCACCTGAGCTGTCTTCTTCTGCATCTCGTCCGCCAGCTCGTCTATCTCCGCCTCATTGTGGTACAGCTTAAACAACTGTAACTCCAGCTGCTTCTCTGCCTACAATATAATACACAAGTTAGTCAAAGCTATAAATCTAAATAAAAGTAAAGTAGAATTTTGCAATGTGCATGAATATTTTTCTAATCTAAAATAAGGGAAAAATTAATTTTTAAAAAAAATTCATATGAACTTTATTTTCCTAATTTATTTTCTGAAGATCTATTTATTCTTTTAATTTTTTTTAAGTTTTGAGAAGTCCCCTACAATTTTGTTCCTTTATATCTATTTTTATTCTTTTAAGATATCATCATCTTAGTTTATTTTAACTTTTGAGAAGTCCCCTACAATTTGTTCCTGTATCCTCTGATATCTCTCGGCCTCGTCCTTCTCCATCTTGGCCTCCTTCCTCTCAGCCGCGATGCCCTTCTTCTTGTGGTAGTTAAACTGGGTGTCCTCCTCAGCTTTGTTCATCTCAGCTTTAGCTTTATCATACTCCTCCTTCAGTTCACCAGATCTATAACGATTATTTTAACCATAAATTTTTTTTTACGTGCCAACTTAGAAATAGGCCAACAATCTACAGTAAAAACTCAGATATAAGGAAGTCACTGGGACCTATGATATTACTTATTATATCTGCATAAGGAATTTGTGAAATTTTTATAGCTAGGGATACAAGATAAATTCGCAATATACATGTTGGAACTAAAGAAGATTTACTTTATTCGATTCAATGATATTTTAAATACCTGGTACATTTAAAGTTGATGAAAAAGTCTACATGACTGATATTCAAACTGTGTTGATAAAATTGTGTTCAGAGGAGATACCTGCTGATTTCCTCGAACATGGCCATTCTTTCCTTAGCATTCTTCATAGCTATACTCTCCACTGTGCCTTGGAACACCAGAAAATTCTTGGATTTGACAAGAACCCCAATCTTTTCCAGTCCATTGGCATAGTCTTGAGCAGAAACACTCTGCAATATTTCATTATACATTTTCTTTAAACTTACAATCCACAAAGCTCCGTAAAGCTATCTTTACCATGTGTTCATCAACTTTTATTTTAAATTCAAATTATAAACTTAGTAGAGAGGCAAATTATAAACTAGAGCGCAAAATGAGAGACAAAATGTACTTGTATAACTTATTCTATGTAAAAGGCAAAGAGTATGTTAGAGAATTTGTTTATAAATAAAATTCGGTTGCCGTTGAATGACTTTTGTTTGTTCCACTCGAAAGACATGCAACACTAAAAGTGGTACATGTATAAGAATACTCAAAAGTCAAAAATAGCTTTACTTTTCAAGATAACTTACTGAAAATTATAATCTACTGCTAAAACCAACCATCTCATTGAAACTTATAAGAAACTTATGTGAAGGACTGAAACCAGAAAACTTGGGACACATTGTTGATAGTTTTAGTTTTACCTTTCCATTGACCTTATGGTCAGATGAAGAGCCATGGATGACCCGAGTGAAATGTGTCTCCTCTCCATTTGCAGAGTTAACATACACTGCAGTGACGGATGCTTTGTTGGCAGCTGGTTTTCCCACAGGTGCCCCATGAATTAAATCCTGTAAAATGCGAAGAAATAACTTACAATTGCAAAGATAGTTCAAAATCTGTGTAATGTGTAAGCTGCATGATCGAAATGTTATAATAATATACTAACACTCATTCTCTTGCATCTTAAATTTGATGTTTTCTCTCCAAGGACAAAACTGATTGCATCCATTAAGTTGGATTTGCCTGCAATGATAAAATTCCTAAAGATTATTGTTTTGAACCAAATAATCTCATTGGAACTGAAATTAAAGGTGTAAGAATTTGCGTCAAAATCAGACCATAGATTTTCCTTGAACTGTCAATTAATTTTGCAATGACAACTTCTTAAACAAAAGAAAAGGTTATTGTACAAAATTATTCCAGAAATCATATACCCGATCCATTTGGTCCAATAATTGCAGTGAAGCGATCAAAGGGTCCGATTCTTTGTACACCTACGTAGGACTTAAAATTGTCCACCTCGATATACTTTAGGTATCCAGCCATTGTTACTTAGTTATGATACACTATTTGATGGAAATTTTTGCATTTGCAGTCATCCAAGTGTCGATTTTGATCATTTGTTTTCCTTTTTTAATGTAAACATTTTAGCGCGCATAGATGGCGTCCTAAAAGTTCCGACTGTCTCTCGATCCCGATGATAATTGCACGAAATAAAATATTCTTGCGTGATTGTCAAAATTAATGCAATGTTTTTCCGTTCTTCTAAAACTATAGTATATGTAAAATTTTCTACTAAAAAATCGGAAATAATCAAAAATAATTGTTCATCAGTTTAAAATTTATTAATGGATCGGAATTATTTAATTTTTCCAATAATATCAAAAAAAATTATGCATGCAGTATACGGAAAATAAATATCTATACCAGTATGGAATTCCATATCCTTGCAACCTTTTCTTTGATTTCACGAGAATAATAAAAAAAATTAAGGGATTCAACTTCCGTAATTAAATTATTTAGTTTGAAAATTTTCAGTATCATCTAAGAAAAAAATAATTACTTCCATGGCCATCATATAAGCTATGCCTTCTTTGCTATTTATGGTATTCATCATCATCATACATTAAGTTCAAATCCATCATAATACCCACATATTGGCACATAAACAATAAAGCAAATTCAGTATGGAAAGGCTGCAGGGCTGTGTATTGTTGTGAAATATTTCAAACGAACAGAAATATTCATTCCCAAGAAGGGATGAGGTGTCATTGGAAATGTGATTTAGAGGATCGATTACGTATATCGTATCAAATTCTTTTCCTATGACAGTCATGAACATATCTATGTTATACCTTGATTTAAACAATATTTATTCAGTAAACTGAATAGATTGGGCAACAGGCTTAAGCCTATAAATACCCTCTCTATATAACAGGTCAAGAATACAATACAATGAACAGAGTATATATCACACACACACTCACACACTCACACACGCGACCACATTCTGACTCACACAGATCCAGATCAAAATAAGCATAATAAATATAAACATGTATAAAGTGACAAGAAAGCATATCAAAAAAAAAAAAGAAAATATGATTAAAAACGTTTTGTTAACTTTATAAATTCATGTACATTTTTTATAATATTAAGGTTCGTTTGGAACGAATACTCCGAACTCCCTTGTAAAAGAATTTTTAGATCATAAGGTACATCAAGCTCATTTAAGTTATTTCTTACTTTATTTCTTTGAATGCTATATGCTGGACAATCCATAAAAAAGTGTTCATTATCTTCTGTATGGTAATTACACTTCGGACAAGATGCATCGGCTATTATATAATGATTTTTTAGGTGTGCATTAAGA
>PRKT01000570.1:149605-160150 GCA_003671525.1 Saccostrea glomerata | reverse complement strand
ACTAAGTCTATACAGGTTCCTGTATTTGAAGTAAAATTAGTTGGTTCAGTTACCACATTAGAGATGTTCAGCCTTTGTATGAGTTGTTTAAAGGTATTGTTACCTGCTGTTAACATATTTACGTTAAAATCTCCGACCAAAAATATTGACATTTCAGTATCTAAAGCTTTTTCAATGGTATTAGAGAAGTTATTCCAATATTCAGAATTAGAATTAGGAGGTCTGTAGATTACTCCAACTAAAAACTTTTGTTTCTGTGTACAAATCTCAACCCATAATACTTCAATATTAGGATCATTTATATCATTTCTCAAAATGTAATTTAATTTAGTAGATACATACAAAGCTACTCCCCCTCCATGTCTATTTCTGTCTTTTCTGATTGGCGCATGAAAACCACTTATCAAAATTTCTTCATTACTAATACTGTCGTCTAAATGTGTCTCAGTTATTGCTATTATATCATTTTCTGACATCTCTGCATCAATAAGATCAATCTTTGGCAACAAACTACAAACATTATTATGCACAATAGTAATATTAGAAAAAAATGATGGACCTGGATTACTTTCAATACATCCACAAAGTAGCAGTAGTTTTATGACAACTAGATTAAAATGATAATTGTTAAAAATGATGGAGTTGAGTAATAGAATAAGAAGAGGATAAGAAAATAATTTTCGACTGTAATATATGTGTTGCTTAATCATATGATGATTAATAATACATTTAAGCTTAATCCATTTTTGTAGATCTGGATCTAACACACACGCACTCACAAAAAACAAAATAGAAAAGAGTACAAAAGGAAACAAAAGTAAACAATAGGCAAACAAAAAATAAGTGCAAAATAGAATACACAAAAAGAAAGTAAACAAGAGTAACACGTGCACAAAAACATGATAATGGAAAAATAAGGATAAAATGTATTTACAGAAAATGTTGAAAGTATAATTTGATAGTTTGATAGAACTTTAGCAAGAAGCATTAGAAAGACTCCGTGTTATACCTTCACATCATGACAGTTTTTCTTTGTTTTTCCCCCTTCAAATGGTTAACAGTCATAAAGTAGTTTGTTTCTGTTTTTGCATGGTAATCTGGTGGAAAATATAAAATTTCTGTATCACTTAATGATTTAGAGGGTTTTAAAGTGCCCCAAGGGAATTCACAGGCTCCTTTTTTGTTTTGCGAAACTGCAAGTTTTTTCCTCTAAATAATTTTAAAAAGCTATTTCCCATTTTTGTGACTGGAGTCTGTTTTTTGATCTGGTTCCCTAGGCGTCAGAACCTCAAGGATGGTGTTAATTTTAACCCTTTTTTTGTTAGTTTATCGACAAAAGGGATTTTGGGATACATATATAATGACCATCTTAGCCAGCAGAAAAACAATTATAAGATTTACAAAAAGCGAAAAATTTTAAGACTGAAACAGCCAGCAAGTACATAATTGTAAGGTATGTAGATTTGAGGGAAATTAATCTCTCTATTTTTTAATTTTCAGCTGATTGAAAAAGTTAATGATCAATTAATTAAAATGAATATAATTTTTTTATTTATAGAAAAAGATTCAATTTTTTAAAAGGATGATATTTGTATCCCATGCAGCATTTAAATAACATTACGATAAGAAATTAGACCTGTAATCTATCCGTTTTACATGTGACATTTAGCTACAACAGCTGCCATGGTACATACGACTCGATTCGTCCATAGTGCAGCAACGAATTTTGATCGGGATCGGTAATTAAAGTGCGCAGAAAATGACAAATATCTTTTTTTTTTTTAAAGATATGGCTTTATCATATCCTTTATCATCAGATTAGACAAAATTAAGTATATTACTTGAAATTTTACATAAAGAATAATTTTACTTTAACATGCCAAAGTAAATCGAAAGTTTATAGGTCCGCAGCATGTAAACTTCCGGTTGACAACGGCGTAAACTTGACAACGCTTGCAGGGAGAGTGACACAGAATTTTTTTCCGATTCCTGGTGTTTTCTAAAGGAAGAAAGATGTACAAACTAGATTTACCAGTAGATTATAAAGAAGCCGCGGCGATTGAACGCCGTCGGAAAATGGAAGAGGAGAGGAAATCAAGAATTTTCAACGCAAAATGTAGAACCATCGGGGTAAGTTTTTTTTTCTCCATTTTTTACTATGTTAATTTGAACTGTTGATTGATACTGACTGCAAAAGATAATTGAAATTGTTTGAAGGTTTGACAGGGTCATCATAATGTAAATATGTTATTGAATATTTACAGGTTGACATGCAAGCACTTGAACAACAAGCTAAAGACAAGAAGCAGCATGAAGATTTTGAAAGGAAAAGAGAATTAGCATTTGGTAAATATATATCTTATATATAGTTGTAATAAATATATGATTTGACACAAATTAAAAAGTGAAATAAAAGTTATAAAAGTTTATTTATAAATATATTTGAAAATATTTGTCCTTTTTTTCAGCACATGATGCTATAAGAAATGATAAAATTTCCCAGTTGTTAGAGAAACGCCAAGAAGCAGACATGAGAGAATTAAACAGAGCAATGAATGAATTCCGGATGATGCACCAGCAGCCAGATAGCCGTAGGGAGTTTGATTTGTATGATCCAGACTACCTCAAGAAAGACAAACCAGCCAGAGTTAGTGATGACGATCCAAGATGTGGCGTGTCAAGTTTACAGAAGTTTGAAGGTAAACAGCTATTTACTTTTATTTTTTATGTTGGAAAAAGCGAATGTATATCATTTTCAACCACTTCAAGTTTTAGAAATGTTGATATAAAGATCTTTGAAATCTTTAAATGTTTGTGGTTGGTGATTAATTGTGGCATTTATAATTGTTTTTAAAAAAATCCATTGAATATTGAGGTCTTCTGCAACCTTTCAAGAAAATACGGGAAAACACACAAGTTAATGACATCACAATTGGCATTTGTAAATAAGAAAACAATTTGTATGATTGAACAGTTCAGAAAGCTTGTGAGGTTTATTTTCTTCTCACAATTATTTCATTTAAAAAGATACAGTGTCAGATTTGTATTGTAACTCTACCTTCTTTCCGTATGAATTATTAAGTGTTTAAAAGCATGAAAACAAATGATACCAAGTTTGATATAATTCTGTAGGTGAAGATCTAAATAGCAAGGCCAGAAGGAAGTACCAACAGGAACAACTAAGGGAGTGGTCCACAGAACAGAAGGACGAAAGAGACCAAGCGGAGAAGAACCAGAAAACCGCAGACAGACTGTACGAGTTGAAGATGAGGGAACTAGATCATAGAGCAATGGAACTAGCTAAAGCCGAGGAGGATTGTAGGCGAGCTATCAATGTGGCTACAAAGGATTACAACAATGCTCTTGTATGTCAAAGATTTTTTTTTTAAATTGGTAGTAAGTTTTTGGGTATATACATATTAATAAAGAGAGAACACTTGTTTGAATGTATCCATTTTTAAAAATCATTTGAGAGATGGAATCAGCACAAAATTCACATTTATAATAGAAATAACATAAGGCAAGAAGAGAAAATCAAATTTTCTAGTGCTTATCTTAAACTTGTCTTTTTAAGTGCATAAATTAATTTATATTTAAACAATAGCACTTAGATTAATTCTTTAAATTATTTTTTGAAAAGTAGATCAATATACTAAATGGATTCTCAGAAAGGCATAGTAATTGTCTTTTATTTTTAGTAATTTGAAGACTGTGTGGATATTAACAAACAAATTATATAATGTACTAAAATCATTTTTTTTGTCTTTCTAGGCAAGAGAAAGAGATGAAAAGGAGAGATTAAAGAAACAGCAGGAATTAGATGATAACATGACAGAGATCGCTAACCATGTGTTTGGAGACGTTCTCACAGAGAATCCCGCTGTGGCCCAGAGTGCATTCGGGCCCCACAGGGTCATCACTGACCGCTGGAAGGGGATGACCCCCGCCCAGGTGGAGGATGTCAGGAGGAAACAAGAACTCCAGAGGCAAGAGAAGGAGGTAGGAGCATATAGATCTATAAATAGTTTAAAATATATTTTATTCATATCTATGTATTGGAAATTATAGCAGGTTAAATGCCCATGATCATTCTCTCTATAAGATCTATTGATCAGTTTCAAACAAAGATAAAAAATGCATTGGATCCTAAGCTGAAATCGTTAAATGTTAAATGGACCTGTACACATCCTAAAGAAATGAATAATTTTTCTTTCTAAAAATTTTTTTATTGTTTTTATTAAAATAAAAAGTTTAACATTTGAGCTGTCGGTGACATTTTCTAAAACTGTTGTGATTCATCTTGTATTTAGAGAGCAAAGCAGGAAGAGGATCTGAGACAAGCAGAATGGGAGCGTCAACAAAATGCCAACGCTCGAGCAGGCATGCTCCTGGAGCGTGAGATGGAGCGTAAACGTCGGGATTTAGAACGCCAGCAGGCTGAAGAAAATCGTCGTCTAGCCAAGGAACAGAAAGGACATTTAGAGTTTCTGGATAAGGAAGTTTACACAAATCCACCCACAGCCTCTTATTTTATGCAATTTAACACCAGCACTCGATAAAGCTAGTATCAAATGTATATGGGGATCCGGGAGGGGTGTTGTTTTATTTTTTTCAGTTGTTGAGAATGTGGATTTGTTATGAGAGAGAGAGAAAAAGATGTGTATATGCTTGTGTAAAATCATGAATTTTATGAAGTTTAGAATACATTATATAGTTTGAAATCCTTCCTAACTTCTGAACTTTAAACTTCAGAAGAAGATGAATTCATATACAGGTGAAATAATTCAATTGGTATTGTAAAATACATGTAATTGTTAAGTTTATTTAAGATATAAGGAGCAAAATGTGACATCCTGTCTATTTTTCAATCAAATAATTTTATTGATAGAGAAAAAATAATGACAGGTTTTAGTCAGTCCATAAACTTGTTTGTAATGTATCATAGAATTGTAGCAGTTGTGTTTTTTGTATTTTGATTGTCAGAAAAAAGAACTATGAGCAATTGCTTGATCATTTTGCCACAGAAAATTCTCTCGTTATGCTTTTAAAGTGCTTATACTTATTTATAGTCATAGACTTATGTACCATATAATCAAGGGTACAGAATTCACTTGAGGAATAGTGACCAATGTCAAACTACTGTTTGAGAGATTATGTTTAAACTTGTTAAATCTGTGATACATGTATGTTCACCTATGTATATCTACATTGAATAAATTTTAATCCTTTAAATATATTTGTTTTTCATTTAAAGATACATAACACAAACAAAAAATTGATGCATGGATTAATTGACATGTATTCTTTGACTCATTTTGATTAGAAATAAATAATAAATTCCTGCAATATTAATTAAGCAATAGTAAATTTTGGTGCTTAATTAATTATGCCATTTTCTGTATAATTCTATATAAAAAAAAATTGTACATATTTTTGATATTGGGACAGAATCTTGCTGATCCCCCCTTACTTTACCAGGCATACATTTTTATTTTCAGATTACCTGGTATTGAAATAAAAATCTAAGACAAATACTGCTGATATCTTTAAAATGTTTGTGTCCTTTCAAAAAAGTGAAGTTTACTCTCTGATGAAAAAAATCGTAGATGAGCTTAATTTTCAAAATTCCATCTGGGAGGCAAGGACCAAGGGGAAATTATAGAATATTTGTTTATAAAATTGATAATTTTGACTTTGAAACTGATTTCATCCTTAAACCTCTCTTAAGGATGTAATATATAAAATTTCATATAGGGTTAACATGCCAATAAGGAAGCGGCCCCCCTCTCTTTCTCTCTGACGGCATTTTCTATTATTGCTTTTATGCTGATATTATTAGTTACACAGTCAGTTAGTGACCTAATACGGATTCATACAGGGTGTGAAATGGAAATCCGTATTGGGCGAGGCGAAGCCGAGTCCCAATACGGATTTCCATTTCACACCCTGTATGAATCCGTATTAGGTGGTCACTAACTGACTGTGTAACGAATTTATCCCGCTGAAGGCCCTTTTTCAATATAAAAAAATATTTGCGCATATTATGAAAATATTAAGTTTAATCCAATAACAACCAACATATAAAATCGTTACGGTAACAAGAAATTTAACTAAACTACGAGGGTTGTCCCAAAAAGTCGTAGACAATGTTTATAATTTTTTAAACATGCAACCAATATTTACCAAATTTTGCAAAGACATAATATAGTCAATTTTCTTTAAAATTGTGAATTTCTAAATACATATCTTTCATATTAATAATATTAGGACGATTTATATGAAGGCCGATAAGGCCTGTCGGCGCACGGACCAAATTCAGAATAATTTACGCATATAACTATTACATTTGCTTTTATTTCTTTAGTACTATGTAATACATTAAAATCAAATTTAAATCAGTGAAACCAGAATAAAAATCTTAATCTTATGTCAAAATTTCATATAAATATCTTTAGAAACAGACGATTGGTGTCATGATTTTCATAGTATTGTTGAAATTGAGTATGATGAAAATGACGTCGTCAAACGCGTAGTCGGCGCACGGAAATGTAATGAATTGTGTTGGATATTGTTAATATTCATCAGAGACGGGGAAAAAAGAGTATAGAAGTGACATTGCACACCAGATTTTCATAAAGAAGTTATTTTCAAATCGCACAATATTCAAAGGGAGTTTTTCTTCTGTACAGAAAATAGTTAATTACGGCATGTAAATAGTAGAGTGCTGTTAGTTAAACACAGACAATTGGAAACAATCTGGACCGCAAACGACGTCAAACAATTTGTATTCTCTGCTGCTTATAATGTAAGACGATCTTCCGACAAAATTTCGACTGAACTTTGTATCTGCTTTAAAAAAAGAAACAAGTCAAAAACAAAAGGACAGAAGTGAATTTAAATATTTCCCTTAATCAAAAGTAGTCTATCACTTAAAAAAATATTATTGAATGTTAATACCCGCGAGTGAAGCAGACAAAGAGATCATGACATTATATGAGACGTAATTTACGCTTGCTTTCGTGCGCCGGTGTACACTTATATTCTTTCTTTATTTCTTCATAATTTTCTTATAAGATGTGATATCATCATGAAACTTGAAGTGCATGATCATAAAATGCTATTCTTTGCTAAAACAAGGAAAGAAATTTGATAAAGCAAAGAGAAACAAAACTGTTTTCCCTGTCTACGACTTTTTGGGACAACCCTCGTACCTACGTAAACCGTTTCTTCCAATCAGCAATCTACAAATTTGTCTGAAGCGGGATAATAGAACAATGTACATTGAATCCAAACTTAGCAAATATATAAAGTAGCTAGTATTTGGAATTTGCAGAAGTTGCTGCTTTGAAAGTTTAATTTAATTAATTTAAACAGTGTTCTGTTATAAATAACATGAAATGTTCAGATCTAGAAGGGGGTCGTCTAAATTTAAGTTTTGCCCTCACATTAGTTTTGTGGTTTTAAGCAAGGAATACCAAAGATAAAACTAAAAAAAAAAATACATTTTAGCATATGAGGATTTTCCATTTTAATGTACAATGTATGAGGATTTTCAATGCTACTCACTGATCGGTAATACGAATTTAGATGGAGTTGTCTCCCTTATAGTGCTTCTTAAAAATTGACTATAGGTAAATCAATAATTTTTCTTAAGGACAGATGATACAAACAAATTTTTTCTTTGAAAAAGATTTAATATCATGTCACAAGTTTAGATGGTTCTTATAAATTTTTCTCCGAAGAACTGGAAAATGAAATAGACTTCGAAAATATTAGTAATTTTTTAATTAGAAAACAAATATAGACAAAACACATTCAGTAAAGGTTTCCAGGTGAAAATAAATTTCAGAATATGTTATCTTGGCGCTAAAAGTGTAATATAAACCTTAGAAAAATATACCAAGCCAGGTAAATTTTAAGAGAGGGATCAAAATGACAAAAAAATAGCAATATCACATAGGCTGATTTTTACCATTTAGCTTTTTCTAATAAAATTCACCTGGCTTGGTATATTTTTCTTAAG
This sequence comes from Saccostrea glomerata, assembly GCA_003671525.1. Lineage (NCBI taxonomy): Eukaryota > Metazoa > Mollusca > Bivalvia > Ostreida > Ostreidae > Saccostrea > Saccostrea glomerata. The sequence goes on along the minus strand of PRKT01000570.1, from coordinate 152,127 downwards.
TTTATATTACACTTTTAGCACCATGTTAACATATTCTGAAAAATGTTTTCACCTGTAAACCTTTACTGAATGTGATTTGTCTATATTTGTTTTTTCATTGAAATATTACTACTATTTTCTAAGTCTTTTTCATATTCCAGTTCTTAGGAGAAAAAATTCTGAGAACCGTCCACATTTCTAAACTTGTGAAATGATATTAAATCTTTTTCAAAGAAAAAAATTGTTTGTATCATCTGTCCTTAAAGGGAAAAAAGAATATTGTGGTCAAATTTAAATAAAATATCTAATTCATGATGTCCAATGTACACTTTCTTGGGGTGGATGGGGGGAATGCAATTTTTTTTTTTACAATTCCCTTTCATCCATGGGCTTTCAGTAAGGCGTGGCATTTTAGCTCGACGCTGCGTTATAAGCGCACCTCAAATGGTGATTAAATTCTCATTGCAAAAAAAATCAAAAACATCCAGGAACTTTAAAATTTTGTTAACAACGATCGATGAAACGGCTTATGCCACACCTTTTTTGCCGAAACGTTTTTATTGGATATTTGCTACACTCGTTGACATTCGTCCGACTTTCTATCTCATATGTATTACAACAGTGAATGAAAGCTGTGTAAATTTCAGGGTGTCTTCCCACTTAGCCAAAATTCTGAAAAAAGTACAAATAAACCAAATTTCAGACGCTAATTATGTAACTTGTAACTTGAATACCATGCCTTACAGAAAGTCCAAGGATAACAGAGAATTGTACTAAAAGCTGTTTGAAATTTCTCAAGTTAAAAATAATTTCGTAATATTTCACTGTTCTGTAGATTTATGAATCCCAAAGGAAACCGGATGGGAGTCTTTAGCGGGTTCCAGTAAATGTTCCATCAAGCCTCTATATTTACTCCTCACTAAGATATTAACAGTAGTGCAGGAAAATTTAAATTCAGTAGTATTGTACAAAATGGAAAATTTGAAATCATTAGATTTTACCAATATCAACGGATTAAAAACTTACGACTTTTTAACTTTATACACAACCATTCCCGACGATAAATTAAATTCCAGGTTTTTAAATACATGTTCATCATCGACAGTTGCTTTTTCAATAAAAATAAAACTAGTGAATTTGTATACCTTGTCATTAGTCATTTACAAAATTATTTGTTGAATAACATTCTGATTATACAAAGAAGTACTCTGAAGCTGACATCAAAAAGCAGCTTGAGTTTCTGATAGACAATATATACTAGTATGTGGTTTTTGGAGACCAGGTCTTCCAACAATCTATTGGAATTCTCATGGGTACCAATTGCACCCCGTTATTAGCAGATCTATTTTTCATCACCTGCATACGTAGTTTATATATCTCAGTTGATTTGATACGCAAGAGCTTGCGCTACCTATGAACAATTTAAAAAAAAAACCAAAAAAAAAAAACCAAAAAAAAAAACACGAGGTAAATCATTGACAAACAAGTTGATGAAACAAGAATATCATCAGTCTCGTTGAAAGTCACCATCTTGTAAGTTCAATGACCGATACAATGAAGGTCATTGTATCGACCATAAAAATTACGAAATGATGACTTTAAAAGATTTATCATTGAGTCAAATGCTGCCTGACGTTTTTCATACAAATTTTTAGCCCATTATTTATACCTTGAATTGATGACTGATGGTCCCGTTATTTCCTGATCAGACACGGCGGGTGTGACCGGTCCGGCAGGGGATACTCCTTCATGGCACTTGATCCCACCTCTGATGTTTGGAGGCCCCTGTGCTCTGCTCGTATTTTGTATTGTTTTCAGGACTTTTGAGCTTGAATACTGTTCGTTATCTATATGCTTCATTTCAGACTTGCACACGTATTCCCATGATTAAAAAAACCCTTCAAGTTAGGGTATAGATCGGTAACCCTTGGAGCAAAGATGGTAAGGTTCATTTATTGTGAAATCTTTCTTGCTTCATCAATTTGATTTTTTTTTACCCTTGCTTATATTGAAAGTGGGACAAATAGACTGGGGTATATCCGTGTGTCTGTCATTCTGTCCCGGTGCAATACTTTTATTTATGGACGCTATCTCAAAAAGCCTTAAAAGCTCAATCGGCAGTCCTCGGCAGAATCCGCGCCATATACATCTCGGATGGGATTGCAATCGTTGAAAGAATATGCATCGAATCGAATCATTGCTCCGTATGAAACAGACCTGTAGCTCATTTCATATTTCGCTCTGCAAAGTTCTTCAAAAGGTTTTTCTTTTTCATTAATTTGTCTATTTTTTTCTTGTACATATTGGCTTTGTTAGCAGTCTCTGAGAGCAAAAACAAATACATGTACATGTACTTACACTAGTTATTTAAAACATGCAACAAAGTAACACACAGGCACATAGCAACAGGGGGAGGGGGGCTGCCCTCACTTTTTTCCCCAACATTACTTTTACTTATATACTGTAGAAAATGTTTATTGTAAGGCTTGTTGCCCCCCCCCCCAATGTTTTGTGATATAAGGAAAATGTAGCATTGTAGGTTA
>PRKT01000570.1:125722-136580 GCA_003671525.1 Saccostrea glomerata | reverse complement strand
ATAGGTGTGTTGTGTAGATGTGCCGAACGAAGGTCATTTTGCGCGCATTCGCATGCACGTGCGTGCGCGTGCAACACGTGAAATGACAGATATACTTTAAATAGCCATAACTTTTACATTTTTTAATGAAATGTTTTGAAACTCATTATATAGGGATATATTGATAGTGTAGATAATATTACAATGTCAAATTAGCACGAACTCACGCGCATGCACGTGCGCTTCGCTCTGATTGGCTGAAACAAAAATCTCAATATCTTTTCTGTTTTTCGACGAAATGCTTTGAAATTTTGAACATAGTCATGCCTTAGGATATGCTACAATTTGATATATACAAATTTTCATGAAAACACGCGCATGCACGTGCGCTTAAATCTGATTGGCTTAAACTTTAAATGGCTATATCTCCTTTGTTTTTGGACGAAATGATTTAAAATTTAAAAGATAGTCATGCATTAGGATATCCTGCAATATGATATACAAAAAAATTCAAGAAATCACGCGCATGCACATGTGCTGCAATTTGATTGGCTGAAACTTAAATGGCTATATCTCCTTTGTTTTTTGACGAAATGCTTTGAAATTTAAAACATAGTCATGAATTAGGATATCCTACAATATGATTTAGGAAAAAAGATCATGTTATCACACGGATGCACGTGTGCTGCAATCTGATTGGCTGAAACTTGAAATGGCAATAACTCCCTAGGTTTTCAACCAAACAGTATGAGATTTAGAACATAGATAGATAAAAGGGCCTCCTACAAGAAGGTATAGTCATCATGCACGTGCACGCTCGTGCGTGCATCTGCAACGAGTGAAATTAAAAATACACTTGAATGAGTGATTTCAAATACTTTTGGACTAAATGCTTTAATATAAAGAATATTTAAATACATGTATATAGAAAGTGTAGACTAGATGATATGATCATTATGCACATGCATTCACATGCGCTTGGGTGCAATGCTAAAAATTTGAATATAATTGGTATCCTTCTGGGAAAACGTTGTTAAAGTCAAAAATGCACAGATGCTGTCTTATTTGATAAGGCTTACAGGGAATATGGCACCAAAAGGGAGATGGGGAGCGTTTGGGGAACATCTGTAACGGTTCCCGTTACAATTAGCACTAGTTATTTTTTTTCTTATTTGTTCTCCGGTACTTTTTTGTCCGCGAGTGTTCTCAGAAACTGTTCACCCAACTGAGCTAAAACCTTTTTAGGGTCAATGGGTGTGTAGTGTAGGTGTGCGGAACGAAGGTCATTTTGCGCGCATACGCCTGCACGTGCGTGCGCGTGAAATGAGTGAATTGACTGATTAACTTAATATAGCAATAACTTTTACATTTTTTGATGAAATGCTTTGAAACTCATTACATTAGGATGTATTAATAGTGTTAATAATATGACACCGTCAAATTAGCACATACTCACGCGCTTGCACGTGCGCCTTGCTCTGATTGGCTGAAACAAAAATCTCAATTTCTCTTTTGTTTTCCGACGAAATGCTTTGAAATTTTTAACATTGTCATGAATTAGGATATCTTACAATATAATATGGAAAAATTTCATGAAATCACGCGCATGCACGTGCGCTTCAATCTGATTGGTTGAAACTTTAAATGGCTACATCTCCTTTGTTTTTTGACGAAATGCTTTGAAATTTAAAACAAAGTCATGCTTTAGGATATCCTGCAATATGATATACAAAAAAATTCAAGAAATCATGCGCATGCACGTGTGCTGCAATCTAATCGGCTGAAAATTTAAATGGCTATATCTCCTTTGATTTTTGACGAAATGCTTTGAAATTTAAAACATAGTTATGCATTAGGATATTCTACAATATGATTTAGAAAAAAAAATCTTGAAATCACGTGGATGCACGTGTCGTGCAATCTGATTGGCTGAAAATTTAAATGGCTATAATTCACTTGGTTTTCAATCAAACAGGATGGGACTTTACACATAGATAGATATAAGGGCCTCCTACAAGAAGGTATGGTCATCATGCACGTGCACGCACGTGCGTGCATTTGGAACAAGTAAAATTAAAAATACACTTGAATGATGAGTTATTTTTAATACTTTTGGACTAAATGCCTTAATATAAAGTACATTTAAATATATAGAAAGTGTAGACAAGATTATATAATCATTATGCACGTGCATTCACATGGGCACGTGTGCAATGTTAAAATTTGAAAATAATTGGTATCCTTTTGGGAAAACGTTGTTAAAGTCAAAAATGCACAAATGTTGTCTTATTTAATAAGGCTTACAGGGAATATGGCACCAAAAGGGAGTTGGGGAGCGTTTGGGGAACATCTGTAACGGTTCCCGTTACAATTAGCACTAGTTTTTTATTGGTATGTCCTGTTTATGAAGATTATCGAAACAAATTTATTAAAAAATATTTCGATGAAAAACCATCCCTGTTCAAATTATTGCAATTGTTCAATACTGAGAACTATAAGGATATGTGTAACCTTGGTAAATATATTTATTATAGCTTGAGGCGAAGAGGTGATCTTGTAATCCGATAATTGTTTGTTTTCCATTACTTTTTTTTGTTTGTTTGGTTTTTATTACTATCATTTTTGTACGTACACATTGTTCTCCTGTAAATTATCCACTTCTGTACTGAAACTGTTTGTATTATTTTGTACTGATAAGCTGTAAAGCTTAAAGTAACAATAAAGAAAGAAAGAAAATAGAAGACATGCTTGAAAACAAGAATAACCGGGCATCATATATCATTATAGGCCCCGGGTCTTCGGGACAACCCTGAGACACAACTCACGTCTCGTTGGTTGTTCAAACATGGAATTAATTTACTACATATCGAACTACTGTACAAAATTTGAGTTCTTCAACTTCTTTCTCTCACTATCTCAGTGTATTCGAAGTTTAAATTTTAAAATCGAGCATTTGAAAGAAATCTTGTTCAGAAGTATGCTCGACAGCCATATTGTGATTTAGAGAATAGCAGAAGATAATGAGATCCTTTGGTAAATATTTGCGATGTCGTCTGCGAGGTTTTGGCCGATAACAAATGCATTTGTCTTTTAATTGTCAGCGTTTTCTCGATAACATAACCTCTTTAAATCTAATTGCACTTTTATTGTACAAATTTTCAACATTTAAAAGGACCTTTTACTTTTTTTCTGTGGGTTCAAATAAACCTCTTGGACGTGGCCCGAGGGAATAAAAGCAAATAAAAGGCAAATCTTTTGAAAGTGTTGACAGTTATTCTTTAGAAAATTAGTCCTAGATATAGAATTCTATGGGGGAAATGGTGATAATTCAATCGTAAAAACACCACCTGCTTTGAATGTTGGGTTAAGTTTGCTCGATATTGGGAATTTGTAAAGTTGTAGGTAAATATTAAGGAGACCATTGGTACAGTCTGCATTACAATTCAAACTAAATTGGTATACAAATTCAAAATTATGCCGACATTACGTGTACATAGTTCCACATGGATAACATAGCATCAACAGATTCAGATGCCATTTAGATAACAATCATATGTTGTAATCTAAAATCTAAGGATGTTTTTTTTTTTTTTTTTTGCAAAATATTTCTATTAGGTTTTCTAAAGCAAGGGAAAAATGAGTAAAACTGACCAAAAGTTTTTTTTTCATTATACTGTTAATAAAACTTTAAACAATATAGTTTGTATAACTACACGTATAAGTAATTCTTTGTCCACTACTTTATACCTTTGTGTTGCATGTATGTATTAATTATACAAGTAATTAATTCTTTGTCCACTATTTTTAACCTGTTGTCTGTATGTATTAATTATACATGTACATGTAAGTAATACTTTGTCCACTATTTTTAACCTGTTGTCTGTATGTATGTATATACATGTAAGTAATTCTTTGTCCACTATTTTTGACTTGTTGTCTGTATGTATTAATCATACATGTAAGTAATTCTTTGTCCACTATACTTTTTCTTGTTGTCTGTATGTATTATTTATACATTTAAGTAATATTAATTCTTTGTCCACTATTTTGCACCTATTGTCTGTATGTATTGATTGTACGAAATTAATGATTTGTCCACTATTTGTTTTACACATTGTCTGTATCATTCTGTGTATTAATTATATAGGTAAGTCATTCTTTGTCTACTATTTTTTTTTTACCTGTTGTCTGTATTTTGCCCAGTGGTCAGTACAGTTTCCCTTCACCTGTCTGATTGGATCGTATCTTGACCAAAAGGTCATTCTATAATAAAAGAAAGCAAAAGAAAATGCATTACAGCAGAATGCCTGCTACAAATGTATGCATCAATTCATTTTTTTTCTAACAAAAAAATAAGCGCATAGTTTCAGTTTTCAATCAATAATTTAAATGATTTCTTCAATAAGCAAAGAATATATATACATATATAGATATAAAACCTTCTTTAATAAAGTAAAGGGTCTATACAGTCAAAAAATTGAACCTCATCTTTCATGCCAGTTTCTTACAAAAACGTAAAAGTTTTATATATCAAATCAATTTTTGTTTCAATATTAATCAGACATAGAAATAAGTATTAGTCAAAGTGTACAGTATTGTTATGCTTTATATAACTCATTGCCATTTGCCATCAACCCAAACCTTCCCCGTTTACTTCCTCCCCTCTTTCAGGTAGACACTGAATAGTTGTTAGAGGATCCAATTTAAAATCCGGCCCTGTGTGACGCGTTAAACTATCGAAATTGTTAGAATCTTGTCACCATCCATGAGAAAAAGGTGAAAAAGTCACTTACTTTTCTTTATCAGTATGGATTGCTGGAAAATCATTTTCCAACAAATCTATTTTATAAGACCTCATCTCTATGCAACTTCCATTAATGCCTCTGTATGACGTCACAATCACACTTTACTTAGTGACGTCATAATTGAGCATCTAGTCACTAATCGACTCATTTACTTTTATTCTTGACAAAATATATAGGAGTTGTATTACGAAATTGTCAGTAGTTTCACCAAGGCCATCTGAATCAATGTGGATCTTTATAACATTTAAAAACATGAAAACAACTCGCTGCAAGAAACATTATTTTATCAAAAAAATGAAGTGCAATTAATGTCATGATAATAAAACCTTACCGTTTCATTTGCTCATTTGTTAGTCCAGTTTCATTCATTTTACACAAGGCAAATAACTCCAAAATGTGAACAATCTAGTATTTTATGGAACAGAACAGGTAATCAGTTTGTTGTACTCATTTGTAACTATGCTGGATAATGCAAAGGAAACAGAACTATCAATGCATGGGGGAGTCCTATACCATTTGTTAATAAAGACAACTTATCACGGGGGCCTTGTGGGTTCTAGTTTAAATGCTTTTAAATCTAATGACGGTCTCAGCGGGATAGTTTATTTTAAAGTGTGGTTAATCCATTGCTTCAAATTTTATTAGATTAATTAAATTATTTCAGGTAAATCTCAGCGGAGTTTGTGCATTGCACACAGTAGCATAATGATGTATGCATTTCACAATGTGCACAACTAATGGAAGCGATGCAGATTTTGTCAGTTGTTGAAATGGGATACCGGAGTTACTTTAAACTTGGAATAATGCATTCTTCAAGTTCTTGTATATACTTTGCGAATAATTCAAATAGAAATCAAATCTAATCACTTTATAATTAAGTTTTATTTTACTGAGTCACTTAAGTTATCGGTGTGTGCTTAAATCTATTTGTTTATATATATTAAATTTGAAATTTTTAAAAACTAAATTTTATTCATTCTTAAAAAAATCATAATTATGTTAATTTATTATACAGAATTTATTTCTAATACAAATTAACCGCTTTGGGCCTCTTGTAGTTGCTTGTATGTAAATATATGTATATATTGTTTCTTTTTACGGTTAGGTATTAAATATATGAACATTCATTGAATTGAATCATTGATATTCATATGACGACAATCAATACTAGTCTGCAGACGAGCAAAACAAAGCAGCGCCTATTCATTACCCAGAATGCATTCAAGCACGAACAATTCTTATCGGGTTCGGTGTCTATTATCTCGTGTCCTTAGATCTTGTCAATTCTGCCGATGGTTTTAAATTGTTATTTTTTCTCTCGCTCTTAATAATCCAATGTTTGATTTCACTAAGAATAATAAATCCAAAGGCATTAATTAAATTTCTTAAATTCGTGTTCACTGATTGATTTCACCTCTTGAAACTTTATATCAAAGGGAAACGTAAGATTTTACAACTTGTAATGTAAATTCTAATAAAATATCAAGTAGTTAACGTAAGGATCTTTTAATTATTTTCTCTATTTTGAAAATCTTTTCTTTTCTTCTTTTTTTTAACTAGAATAAATTGATACCATGCAGTTCCTAGAGGAGGTGAGTGATGGCGATTCTTATAGAAATGTCATACATCTTGAGAACTGAATTCCATGTATGAAGGGTATACAGTATATTTATTTATTCATTTATTTATTCACCAATCAAGGGCCCTCTGGGGGCATATACAATTAAGAAACAACAATATAATCATGATTATAACAAAGCAAAATTGACTTGATCCTCACTTGTAAAAGTTCTCAGATTTGAAATACTGATATAAAGGGAAGTTCACAATGAAATATTGGCATTACATATATAATATAATGATAATAATACAATATGAAGATCTTTACCAGATTCAAAAATTACACTTAAACTAATTTCTATGTGATATTAATCACTTCTAATATCTGTGGAAAATATATCTTCTTTAGATATAGCTTACGTGTGTAGTTATATATAACTTGCCATGATATTTATATAAGTAAAGATTATGAGAAATGCATGAATTCTAAAGTACATTTACTTAATGATACTTATAAGTAAGTACGTAAGTAAGTAAATATTTTATTATAGTGACATGTGTATATACAGTTATTTTTAATATTCGTTATACAATTAAACATAATATATGTTCAACACCCGGCCCATCGGACCTATAAGTCACTTTTAACAATTTATATACATTACAATTTACATGCGTGTGATTTTTCTTTTCTTATAATGTATACACACGGCGGAATGGTAATTGGTGGAAAGCCAGTCCGAACGATGTGCACAAATTCTATTTATTTATTTACCAGGGGACATTAAATCTAATTTGTCTGTCTGTCAGTCTGTCCGTCCGTCACAAAAACTTTAATTAATCTTGGTCGTATTTTTGAAGGAGAGGAGAAAGGGCTTTCATATTACACAGGGCCTTGAAGTTTGACCTACTTTAAATAAAAGATTAAACATTACTTTGAATTGTTCATAACTTTTGAATGAGAAAGGATAGGGCTTTCATATCAAACAATCGATTACCTGTGACAAGACCTTTCTAAATACACTATGATTTTTAACCTCTTGACCTTGAAGTTAGACCTACTTTTCAAACTACTTTGACCATGGTCATGACTTTTGAATGAAAAGATAGGACATTCACATTAAACTTGTGTACATATATATTGCCTGTGACAAGGCATTTCTAAATACACTATGATTTTGATCTCGTAACCTTGACCTTGAAGTTTGACCTACTTTTCAAAAATTTTATTTTTTCCCTAAAACTTCTAATTGAGTAGAGATAGGACTTTCATACTTGACATCTGCATTACTTGTGACTAGGTATTTTTGAGCATGCTATGATTTTTGACTCCATGCCTTTTACGATTGATCTAATTTAAAAAAAATCTTCAACTTTGGTGATTCATGTAACATCTGAATGACATATGATACAGCTTTATTACAGAACCCTTTTATTTCTTATTTCATTTATAACATATACACCCTAGTAGTAATACAAAATAATCACAACTCTGTATAAAACTGCAAATTGCCATACCTTCATTTTATATGCAAGAAGCATTCTATCACAACGAGTAAATCCGGATTTTTTTTTAATTGGCTCACCATGAAATATATGGAAATAAGGAACAATATTTAAGCTCAAAATTCCAAAAATACAAATCAAGAACAGAGCAAATATGGAGACATGGGATCAGGTGCCACGGAGGAGTGTTTATCCCAAGCCTACCGGACACATCTCTCCGATAATAAAAGATGAGATGGAAAATCATTCACAACGATGACTTGGATGTTTGTCAAATATTTTTATTTGACAGCAGGAATGGCATTGGTCCAGTGGAAAGAATTCAGTGGAACATGCACTTACTACGTAGGTGCACAATGAATTTCAATAACAATATTTAATAAAACTGTGGATTGTGCCAATTTATTTTTAATACAAATTGTGCTAGATACTTCGAGTGAATTGATTTGGTGAATTGGCATGGTAAAAAATGTGACGGTATTTTTTCTGCATGTGCATAAAGTATAAAAAAATATGTATGTGATTTTCTTGCTTTTTTCCCTTATCTCAATTGACTTATTTTTAAATTCAGATGATATATTTAATACTTTTTGATAAATTGGAATATCAAAATAAGCTTAAAAATCAACGCATTTGATATCTACAAAGCAAAATTTGAAGTTGCGCTTGTTGCAAGAGAAAAAAAGTGAGTACATTTTAATGACACGTGATTCAGATGGACAAAATCATTTCAGCTCTCTGATACACGCAAAAATTACGAAAATTATATCATCCCTACTCCCAAACAAAATCCGAGAATAGAACTGATTTTGTGCGCATATATGTGTACACATAATATTCGTATTCTTGTGGCAAAAATAGATTGATACTAGTACCTCTCGCCTTCGCGAGATCTCGACATTCTTTCTATAATTGGGTCGAGATCTGGGGACGGAGCATAAATGGACCTGAAGATACAAATCATAAAATCAAAACGGGACATAATGAAGTAAATGATTAAAAAACCATTAGATTCATGTAATTTAAAGGTATGAGGTTGATTAAGGTTCATAAACCCTCTTCTCACTCATATAAAACGTTGTTTGAACCTTAATAATTTTCCAAAAGAAATGTATATTTTTAAGTAAAATACAAACAATTATAGCATAGCTTGTGGGGCAAAATTGGACATAAAAGACACTTCAACTTGACAAATCTAGTATATAGGAATTATAGACATTAAGAGTTATATCTCTTATCAGAGTATCGATGAACCTTAAATATTAGTAGCAATGAACAGAAAAAAGTAGCTAATTTTTTTTATCTCTAGTTTGTAGTAGATGGTGAATTGCTTTTCAATTTAATGATGGTATAATATATATATGTCAATTAATGTTCCAAAGATCACAAAACGTTCACTCGTATAAATATTTAAATCAATTACTTTTCATCAACTGGCTAAACAAGACTGAAGACGACAAGAAATGATCATGAAAATTAGCTCTTTTTTGAGGCGTTCTTTAACTACTGAACTCTAGCTTATATCTTACACATTAATAATTAAATAATACGGCGCCACTTCTCGCTATTTATTGGTATTTATGTATGCGTATTTGCTAATGATTTTGTCTAAATATTCGATTGTTTGGCAAGCTTAGCTCCAGAAAGTGGAATAAAAAGGAAAATAAAAAGCCCCTCTTTACAGGAAATATTGAAACGGTGACATGCGATGGAAAAATATCCATTCTTAATTTAATAACAAGTGGTTTCAAATATTTGCACAGTTAAAATGCATTGGTGGGAGACTTTTGTAAAATACACCACACAAAGCATCGAAGATGTCCTCATTGAATCACATACCACTTACAATAGAAAGTAGGTCAGAATTAAATCGTACATGTATATGCACATTAATAGACAAGATTGATTGCTTAACCTAAAATCATATCTTTAATAAATGTTACAAAATCATTAGATTTTTTTGAATTGCATAACTCCATTTAAAAAAAGCAAGGGGGGATTCGATAAGCCGCTGACACTTTTATTTACTGCTTTATGCAGTAGACACAAACATTTCTTCAGAACTGATGTATTGCGTAAGATGTTCTTATGAACTGCTTTTCACAAAGATCGTATCCAATATATCGCAGAGAACCTGTCAATATTTTAAATGGCACCTCAGATATTTCGCTAGAAATGAAAAGCTTTACAGACACGACATTCATCATGTGTTCAATCAACTGATTTAAACAGTGGATTATGATAAGATTATGTTATACTTCAAGGAATGGGGTGCATGGCCAATCTAAATAGGCCGGGAGTAATATGGGATATATACTCAGGTCAAATACACAGATTACTGGGGTTAGTTTTGGGCGTGAATCCAAGATGTATGTTTTATTGTTACCTTAAAAAATAAATAAAGATATACAAATTGCCAAAAGAGTGATGTCAAGCAATATTTCCAATGAATTCCTATTGTTTGAGGTCTTACAGAAATCCATATAACAACTCCCTTCTCTTATGCAAAAGCTATACCTGTATTCTATACATGTACCTGTGGATATGAATTCCAAAAACTACTTTATTTCTCTATATTTCCATAGGTGCAGCCTTCGGGTTATGGTATGAACATTTAGTCTTGATTATTAAGCTTAATGCACATTTATATTTTTTTCTTTTGAACCGATTATCAGGCCATGCATTAACTAACATTTTCATCTATGCTTATTGCCATTGAAATAAATGTTTCTCTTGACAGGAATGGTAAACGAGGGATTTACAGGGGTTTAAAATGGCTCAATAAAATGCACCCGGTCGTATAATGCCGTAATTTATTAATATAATAGGTTTTACTTATTGAAGAAAGGCCATTCTACACAGGTGATATCAATATAATTTTCTAAACAAAATGGTACTTAAGGGTACACATATTCTCATAAAAGCTAGTCAAAGAAGACCGATTGTGATTAAATAAATCAAACGTGTATAGCAGAAAGAATCGAAATGTTTGAGCCCCCCCCCCCCCC
>PRKT01000570.1:56448-125648 GCA_003671525.1 Saccostrea glomerata | reverse complement strand
TGAAATATCATTTCTTAATCAACAACCCGTCCTTCAGTTAAACAATACAAAAACCGTGAAGACATATCGACGACCCGTGATGTCTCGTATGATATGCCAATCAATTCTTTAATCAATAATTAGTGCACCGCGGGAACATCCATATCAATATTTCATGGTGCTGAGGCTATTGTCTAAATTTCGACAACAATGAAATTGTTCCTATGTGAAAATTTCTATTCAATGCTATGTACATATGTACATTATATTTTATTGGCTACATTTCACATTACATGGAATAACGGCACTTTTCAAACGGTTGTTTAGTTTAAAAGTTATGAAAAAGCAACTTAATTGATAATGAACTTAGCATTATATAAATAGACTTTGTTCTAAGTTTGGTTCATATACTCGTATAATTAAAGATAAAAATGAAAAAAAATTCAAGGACGTTTGGTATAGAAATAAAACTGAAAATGAATCAAAATGTCTTAAAAAACTTATCTAAATAAAAAAATCGATAAAATTCAATTAATGATATGATTAATACAATTAAAAAAAAATAATTAAAAAAAGAATGAATAAAGTACTTACTCTGTAGTTCTAGGTCTTTCACAAACTTCCATGATAACAAAATTATTACACTTAACAAATCCTAATATGAGAACACACCGTGATCGATAGACAAGCCGATTTTAAAAAGTAAAAGTCTTATTGATATACGCAAACCAGGTAAAAAAAGAACTCGGGTCTAAAAGACGGCGAGTTAACGTAAAGCTGGGCAAATCGGGTTCTTGGTTGCCACGCGACTATGGTTCTGGCAATTGTTAATCACCCTGCAACTGCAGAATTGTGCACGTGGTGCAAAGAGGCAATATTATTGATAAGACCAGGGGAAAAATAAATGACATTTAAAAATCTAAAGAAGGAATTAAGATTTGAGAGGTGAATCTCTTCTAAAACTCCAGCTGAATATGATTTTTTGAAGTGGCATATTCTCGTTTCAAATGTTTAAAACCCATATTTGCCAAATTAATTTAGTGCCGTGTTATTAATAAACATATCTTTGTTTCACAGATATAAACATAGACTCAACGCAGCAATATATATATATTAGCCTGTTCTTACTTCGATTTTCACAATTTATTTACCTCATATGAGGTTAAAGAGAGAATTTATAATAATAGGATTAAAATCCCGAAGACTTCTGAAAGCGACTTGTCGTAGGAATTTGAAGTGTTTTTACAAGGATTTTCCTCTTATGAATTTATTGAAAATACCTTCCATGTTTTAATATTGCGAACTAAATATTGGCAGTTAGAATTACGTAATGCCTTATTTCGCATATACATATTTAAAATGATAAATGTATATGTAGTAACAATTTATGAATAAGAGATCAGAAAGGAGAAAATACATGAATATATAAAGGTGCTATCAAAGAAATAATCTAGGAATGAATGTGTTTGAATGTGTTGTCTTTACAGAGAGAGAGATGAGTAATGCAGAGAGAGAGAGAGAGAGAGAGAGAGAGAGGTCGTGTTATTTCGAAGGAGCGAAAATGACAGTAAATCAGCGTACCAAGTTAAGAAATAGCCAGAGATTTTCTTTAAACATGTTAAAAGAGCACTTGGAGATGTCACCGGGTTCACAGGAGAATGAAAATCAGTCAATATATCGGGTCTCAATATATTAGATGGTTAGAGCGCTGGCACGGTATGCCAGAGGCCCTGGGTTCGAGTCCCGGTTGAGACGTGATTTTTCATCACATGTAACATTTGGCGCCCAGCATACAAAACCCAATGTTTCCTTGGAACTTTTATCACGCATTTCCTTAACTCATAGAATTCGAGGACGAATTTCTACGAAGGGGGTGAATATGTTACAGGGTTCACAGGTGCGTGAAAAATAGTCAATATATCGGGTCTTAATATCTCAGTTGGTTAGAGCGCTGGCATGATACGCCAGAGGCCCTTGGTTCGAGTCCCGGTTGAGACTTGACTATTCACCACCTGTGACAAATATAGATAATTTTTTCGACCTCTCTCTTTAACATATATAGCTCGCTTTTAAAATTTACTACATGAATACGGGCATTTGATTATCTATTCTTATCATAAAGATATGAGACAGTACTAATATTTCAGTTTGTCTCTACATAATCTTTCCATATATATTTGAGTAAGCAGTGGAGAAGGAACAATATCAATATGTTTATTTGTTTATGATATATTTGAAAAATGCTCACATGAGTCTGTGGCCCATGTGCCCCTTATCGGGTATATAACCTGTACATGAATACTAGTATATTATCTGATTAATTTGTTTCAGTTGAAAATTACAGCGTTAATTGAAGTGTTCGACTTCCGCTTAAAAGAACATGAAGAAAGTGTTTGAAAGAAGTTTCTGGTTTGGTTTTCATTGGTGGATTTTGTATATGATATATTTTGTATATGAGGTAAATTGTTTGCCTATGATTAGGACCACAGGTACTTGTGGACAGGACCCCACATATTCAACCCCAGGGCTTGTTTGACACTTTTTAAAATACAAATCATATTTATTGTACATCGTGTCAATTTTGTACTATATGAAAAATATCGTGAAAACCCCAAAATATTCGTTCCACATAACAACCACTACACATGATACGATCTCTCTTAATGTATAGTGGGGTATTCTTCTGTGGAACGATTATTTGGGGGGTTTTCACGATTTTTTCATTTGGTACACATGATGAATAAGTGTAATTAATATCATTTTTGGAAAAATGTCCAACAAGCCCCGGGGTTGAATATCGTGGGGGGGGGGGGGGGGGGGGGGGGGGGGTCTTGACCACAAGTACCTGCATATGATTGGGACTAATGAATGTACAAGTAATTATACATGTAGTAATTATTTGACAGCAATTCGACAATTTTAAAATCTAAGGTACAAGTATGACTCCACTATGTATAATACTTTTTTCCCATTTAAAAAAAAATTCATCGCTGTGATTGCACGTTTAGGAAGAGATTTTGAAAAATGAAGTATTTTGAGGTAAAGAAAATGTGTGACAGAACGGACAGACGGACGGAACGGGGTAACAACAATATATCCCACGCAATGGTTTTGAAAGTGACAAGGCTTACTTTTGGAAAAAACTTGAATGTACAAACTTTCTCCTTTGCAGAGGCTAAAATCTGCGTCACAAAAAGTGGAGGGAGTGGGGGAAATAACGTTCAAATCAAAATTAACTAAATGTCAACAACAACAAAAGACTTCTCGGAAAACGGGCATAACATCTAAATTTTCTCTAAAATATGTGATTATAAAAATCTCTGCCAAATGTATTTATTGGATAGATTCATAGGCGTCAGAAGCAAATTGAAAGTGTGGGGCAAATCGAAAGGGGGGGGGCTAAACCCACAAAAAAGGTAAATCCCAATTTTCAATGCCTATATAATGTCTATTTTTGCAAAAAAAGAGTGAGAAAGGGGAGGGGGGCTAAAAGACCCCCACTCCCCCCACTCTAGCCCCCCAGTTCCGACACCTATGAGATTAGTGGATATTTTCATTAAAGTAGATTTCGGTGACGCTCATAGCGTATACGAAGCGAGATAACTCTAGCATACCTATCTAAATTTTGACCCGGAATGGCGACAGAGGGGGATATACTTGTGTCAAAAAAAGAGCTCCATGATTTTGTGGTGCGATGCATCACAGCAGCTGGAGCGGATCCAAACAATGCAGCTGACTTGGCGGATCTTCTTGTCACAGCTGATTATCGAGGTCATTACAGTCATGGCATGAACAGACTCGGTAATGTGTTTATTTACTTTTTGATCTTCTTTCACTTTCATTTTGTTAGAAAAAGGAGAGAGAGAGAGAGAGAGAGAGAGAGAGAGAGAGAGAGAGAGAGAGAGAGAGATGCTGGCTTTGAAAATTACACTGTGAAGCAAAAAAAAAAGATACAATGTTAAATTGTGGCTAAAAGTGAATGGAGGGTGACTCGTTATTCACGCGGGTACAGATGTGTGATCATCTCCCCTATGGAATCCTTTTTACAAAATATGAATAAAAATTCGCACAACAAAAAAATATCCAGTGTAAAACACATATATGTCATTCAAACAGTTTGTACTTTTCTTAAGTTTAGCATGTGTTTATAACTTTATATAGATTATAAAAATACATGAACCAAAGATTTAATATTAACATGTGAAAAAAAACTATTTGGCGTGCACAGGCACCTGACGTTACTTATTTTTCTTTTAATAAAATATATACCAACATTACATCACATTTTGTAAATAATTATCGTATGCTCTGTTTAACAATCATGTATGTAATATGTACAAAGGGGCCCTGATCTGGAATAATAAATATATTTTATTTTATTCTATTCTATTCTATTCTATTCTATTCTATACCCCTACCTAGTAATAAACGAATTATTATTAGGTAGGGTTATGTATTTTTATTTTATTAAAAGAAAAATAAGTAACGTCAGGTGCCCGTGTTGGCATATATGTTATTTATAAAACATTTGTGTCTTTTTAAGAATTTAAAAATTTCATTTTAATTCTTTCTTCTAATACAACGACAAAAATGGTGATTAGCCAAGTGGAAATTAGCATTCTTGATACTTTTGCTTATGTAATAATTAAATAGAGTATTTTTACAATAAATGCAATTTTTGCATGTCAAAATACGTATGTATGATTTAATATATAATTTTATAGATATGTATTCAAGTGAACTAAAATCAGGAATATGCAGAGGAGGCGGGGCTTCCCCGGAAATCGTCAAACAGACAGTCGCTACTGCCCTGGTGGATGGGAATAATTTGTTGGGTGGGTTTTGTATTTTTAAAAAATCACCAAGTTTTTCCATTCATCGCTTGAATGTTACTTGTAGCATTAGATCAACTTGTCAACTTTTCTTATCTTTTGTTGTCTTTTTCGAAATAGGTCCAGTCGTCGGAAAATTTGCTGTGGATCTGGCGATCAAAAAGGCTAAAGAGGCTGGGATTGGAATGGTCACGGTTCGAGGTACTGGCATTACTTCTCGGCTTAATTTCATGGACGAAATTTAACAACTTAAACCAAAATTGATTGTGTAAATGTTTTCTTTGTTACATTATTATTGATTTATATAAAATGGTTTAGATCTTTTTGAAAAAAGAAAATCTAAAAAGTTAAATTTATACACGTCATAGATTTTGAAATTGGCTTAAGATTTTGGTCATAGCGTTTTATTTAAATTATTATTCTATTTTCAATTTCCAGGCTCAAACCACTTTGGGATAGCCGGATGGTATTCTTTAAGAGCTCTAGAACATGGTCTTATAGTAAGCCCTGTATGATAGATCGAAAGGCTGAATAAGCAATATGTAACTTAAAAAAAAAGCATTTAATATAAAGCTGACATTTTGGTTGAAGTCTGTTTCAGATAAGAATGAAAAGAGTGATTTTAATGAAGTTATCCGTAATCTCAGTATTTTGTTCCAGGGAATGTCTTTCACTAATACATCGCCGGTGCTGAACCCAACAAGATCAAAAGAGGTATGCGTTTTATTTTTTTGTGTCTTTTTTTGTTAATATTCCATTTTAGGTTTAATTTTTTTCCTTATTCCATTTTATTGCCCCTCCCCCATTCCCTTAGATGTGCCCCTACGTTCCCCACTTCTATTCTGGATCGCACACCGACTGTACTAAAAAAAATATGCCATTATGGTTTTATAAATACCAAAATACATCTTAAGTGAATAAAAATGTTAAAACAAATCAGATTCTTCCTCAGAATGATTAAAATGAGATCTTTGATCCGCTCCAGCTAGATCGCCCAAATGTAGCGATCAAGTTGGAGCGGATCATGGATCTCATTTTAATTAAATTGAATTTCCAGTCAACAATAAAACAAGTTTTAGTTTTGTAGCAAGTTCTGGGGACAAATCCTATAAGTATGGCAGCCCCGGCAAAAGATGGCGACAGCTTCGTGTTGGACATGGCTACCTCCAGTGTAGCGCTTGGAAAGGTAATACAGTTTTATGCCAAAACCACAATCATGTGATTAAATGATCTGAATTGAAGGATAACATATTCATAGTATTCATAGTAGGTATCATATAGCACAGGTACGTAGTAATAGGGAGGTGGTGGTTTCGGTATATTAAAATGATAGTACATGTACTTCGGTAATGATTTATTTCAATAAAATTTTGATGTGGAATAAAGTTTGACCCCTTTCCCCAAAGGAGTAGGATTCTATCTGGCTCCCCACCACCAGAGAAATTACTTGCCTGCGAGACATATACATTTTTGTTTCATTACTGATTTAGATCGAGATTCAAGACAGAAAGAACCTTCCTCTTCCACCAGGCTGGGCGGTAGATGCTGATGGAAATGTAAGACATTCCATTAAATTTTCCGTAATGTATGGAACTTGACATGCTTAGAATTTTATTTAAACATATGCCTTATATGTGACAATAGTACATTGTTTACATTTATATTTTCAAACAGGAAACATACGACCCAAAGAAAATCAAAGGCCTGTTACCTCTGGGAGGGAAAGAAGAAAGCAGTGAGTACTGACGATGTGAATTCTTAAATTCAATAATTTCTTTCTTTTATATTTCAATAGAAGTTTAAATATGTTTCATCATCACAGCTTTAAAATAATACCGTATCTAAGAAAATCCCTATTCATTTAATGGTTTTAAATGAATATTTTGAATATAAATAATGTAGAATAACTTTATCCGCCATGACAGGTGGATATAAGGGTTACGGATTGTCTATGATGGTAGAAGTCCTGACAGGAATACTCGGTGGAGGAGCATTCGGTCCACACATACGTCAATGGAAGGGAGCAACCAGAGTCGCTAATCTGGTAGGCTAAATTTCTGATTATATGTTCTTATCTGATATGCTGTATGTCTTAACTAGCAATTTTTAGCATTAAAATGGTGAATGAACTTTCAAGATGTTTTATCCCCTCGCAACGCGCTGATTTGTGTATGTGGGTTAGTTTGGCTTTGTTTGCGTAACGGAAGTAAAGACAGGGATTGATGGCGAATACTGCCTTGATGTATAGATATGTTCTTTTGCGAGCAGATGCTTTACTTTGCAGTGCCCTTGGTAGATTTTACTATAGTGCCAGCGAGTGCCATATGCTGAAAAATTAACGCAGTATTTCCTCAGTATATAACATCTTGTTAGTCTAAGAGCTGCTGAACTGTATTGTAGCTGTACAACACATTTATTTTTGGACATAATATTATCAATACTTACATTATAACTGCATTTGATTTGTTGAAGTTAACATTGTTATAGTTTAAGTTACATACAAAGATCATATTGTAGGGACAGTGTTTTATTGTACTGGATCCCAAAGCTTTTACAGATGACTTTGAGGACAGAATGAGTGAACTTAATAATATCTGCAGGCAGTTAGAATCGGTAAGACCCGCTAAGAGGGATCATGTATAGTGTCAATTTGATACCGTATAAGTGGAAATTTTAGCGAGACGCAAATTTAGCGATTTTAAAATGTTCACTAAAGAAGCTTTTACAAATAAATCGCAATAGCGATCTCTGCACCCTCGCTAATAATGCCAAAATTAAATCCTCGCTTAAAATTCTACTTATACGGTACATTGTTTCGTCTGTATTTTCATAATAATTATAAGCTGTTAGCAAAAGATTGAAAACATCAAGTATTGTTTTGTTTGCATTGACATATTATTGTTATCTTTTGGAAAAAAAGAATATCTTAATGAGTTTTGTACATTTTCAGCTTAAGATATACCTATACTAAAAAATTACACATATTTTGGGTTTCCCATAGCAAAACATGGACACTGCCATTATATTCATATGGGAGGCGGGGGTATTATTTACTAACCTCATAGTACCTCTAGTTTTGTAAGTATGTTGGATTAGTTGTCTGTTTATAGGTGGACGGTCCAGAAAAACCTGTGTTAGTCCCTGGAGACCCTGAGAAAGAACACATGAAACTATGTGACAAACTAGGGGGAATTCCCTACCATCCTAACCAGATTACCTTCATGGTAAGGAAACTGCTTTTGCTAATTATTTCAATATATGGGCGTTATTTTGATGTATACAGTTGATATCTTTTCTTTTTCTATACTTGAATATTATGATTGAATCACTGACATGCATTATCATTGGTTGCATTTGAAACCTTGAGGGGGGGGGGGCATGTGCTTAAATATATTAATTTTTCTCATATCGAACTCTTTCATATATATGTATTTCATGTTTCTTTTCTGTTTTTGAAGAATGACATGGCAAAGATGTTCAATGTTACACCTGTGAAGACGATGAGATGAGAAAATTTCTTTTACCTCACCTGCTTTAAATTTTACTCAGTACTGTCAAATTATTTTCATAGTTATTAAAATACTGCATTATAAATGCATGTGTACTTTACTTTTTGTTCAAAAAGTCTTTCAAATATTTCTTACTGATCGGCAGGAGATGCTCACTCCTCCATTACACCTGATCCCACCTTTGATGTTTTAGAGGTCCATGTTGCTCTGCTCCTGATATGTATTGTTAACAGCTTGAATACTGTTAATTATCCCCATTTATTTCATTAGAGGTTCAATATAATAACAAGCCAATTCAATGGATTTCTTCGGAGAGTTTATATTACATTATGTTGTGATGAAAGCAGTTATATTCTGTGAAGACAAAAATGTAATGATTAAAACGGATTTTGGAGAGCAATGAAGAATATCAATACATATACCGGAAGATAGATTGATTTATTTAAGGAATGTTTTTAAGTTTTGTGTGAGTTATTGGAGTGTGAGTCACACAGACTTGTCACGTAGGCATATTTCATGAGGCGCGCTAGCGCTTCATGAAAAATATGCCTACGTGCAAGTCTGTGTGATTCACACACCAATAATTCACACCTAACTTGAAAACATTCCTTATATTTACATTTTACATGTTTGGAAGCACCAAAAATATACTCCGGCAATATTTGAATTTCTCGCTGCCCTATATCATTTTATCCTGCAACTACCCCTTGCATTGACCTAATAAAGGCAACCTAATAAACCAAAGCTTTATCCGGTCACTGCCCTAATAATGCCTCGTGCATGTATTCCGACGTTCTAAAAGCATTCGATTTTTTGATATCAGAAAATGATTTTTTGATATCAAAAAAAAGAATTTTTGATATCAGAAAATAAACAAGATTTTTTGATATCAGAAATTCGAATTCTTGATATCAGAAAATCATTTTCTGATATCAAAAAATCTATTTTTTGATATCAAGAATTATTTTTTGATATCAAGAATTCTAATTATTGATATCAATACTTTCTTTTTTGATATCAGAAAATACCTCAAAAATATTAAAACGGCGCCTCATACTTTTCAAAGTCTATGAAGTTAAGATAAAGTGTTGACTACCACTCCAGTGACTGTTCGATAATTATACGTAGAGTGGCGTGTTACAACGCACTTTGAAAAATTACGCACTTTGAAAAAATTTTTCAAAGTGCGTTAAAATTTGGGACCAAGCTAACGCACTTTGAAAAAAATATTTTTTTTTCAAAGTGCGTTAATATCGACCATATTAACGCACTTTGAAAAAAATATAAAGATTGATCAATATTCCTTCAAATAATCGGTATGATAAATAATAGATCCTGGTTTGATAACTTTTTAATGATAAAGTCACTGTAGGACCTGAGATATTGACGTTTTAAATATTTAAGGTTTTGATAAAATAAAAGGGAAAAAAAGGGTCTTGAACAAAAAGAGTGACGATTATTTAAGTTCATTAATTCGTTTCTTTTTTTTTTTACTCTAGTCTTTGATAAGTAGATGTACAGGTGTATAGGGGCCACTAACATAGGACAGCTTCAAGCAACTTAGCATTTATCATAATTAAAAGGGGCCAATTTGATTTGTTCAAAGCTATGAAAATTCTTTCTCTCTCATAAGTTTTACTGTACTTAAAAATTTCTAGTATTCATCTGTTTTAATTAACTCATTTAATATTGAAAGTTTTCAACGTCATACCAGTAAGGTAAATACATAATTATATGAATGCTTTGAGTATAGCATAGGCATAGAGACTGGGCGATGGGCCATGAGAGGGAATGGGGGGCTTAGCCCCCCCCCCCCACTTATTTGAAAATATATATACATCGTATAAGCATTGAAAATGCAGCGTACCCTTTTTAGGTTTATTGCTCCCCTCCCCCGTTTTTCACCGACATCTATGTATTGGAAAGATAAAGATTTGGACTTAGGGATCTTATACCCGTCTTCTCTTCTTTTCGACTGGAGTAAATCAATTC
Source organism: Saccostrea glomerata (assembly GCA_003671525.1). Lineage (NCBI taxonomy): Eukaryota > Metazoa > Mollusca > Bivalvia > Ostreida > Ostreidae > Saccostrea > Saccostrea glomerata. The sequence continues at coordinate 115,336 of PRKT01000570.1, read as the reverse complement.
ATTTTTGAGGTTAGGGTTAGGCTTAGTTTTTTGAAAGAAAATTATAAATAAAATCTTTCCATGACTAAAATATGATATTTTTTTTTCAAAGTGCGTTAAGTGTATCCATGGTTAAATATAGTGATGTAGACTTTTAACGCACTTTGAAATTTTTTTTCAAAGTGCGTTGAGTTGGTCCAAAATTTAACGCACTTTGAAGCGTTGATTTTGTCCCAATTTTAACGCACTTTGAAAAATTTTTTCAAAGTGCGTAATTTTTTCAAAGTGCGTTGCCACAGTGGCGATCTGGTCTGTACAGGACTTGTCCTTTCTAACAAGTCAATCAAGTGCTTTGTTTGAATATCAGTCTAGATAAACAAGTCAAAGTGATAAGAGGGGTTTTTTCATTCTATCTGATTCAACATAAGTATTCTTGCTTAATAAATGACTAATGATAAATTTACAAAGATCCTATTGGTTTAAAGTATTGTAGTAGGTTTCAGGTTTTGGGATTTTTTTTTGGTACAAGTGGACAATGAAAAATGTTTACAGCATATATACATATTCAGGTCAGAGGTATAAGTATATGATATACATAATCAGAAAATGAAATGGGAGAAAAAGAAGAAAAAAAAACACGTTTATTATGTCATCTAACAAAAGATTACGTAAGTGTTTATTAGTTTGTTAAATAGTTCGTGTAAATAAAAACAATGGCCATTTAAACAGCACATATGCCAAAGTATATCAATTAATAATTGTCATTACGTTCAACCGAGCATAAAGTTATTTAAAGAATGCTTTTTGCAGAAAACGACCCTATAAATGACCCTAGGATTGAACGTTTAAAAAAGTACGCCATTTTGGATTTTTACTTCATAGATGGAAAATAAACTTACAAATATCTTCATAACTTCGAAAATAAGATGTAAGTATTCTCGAACATGAACATTTACTTTTCAAGAGGATCTAAAGTAAATGTAACTTGCGGACAAAAGTATCACTGGTATTTGCATGTATTTCGTTTACAGGACACTCCTTAAAAGCACGGGATGACCTGTGTACGAAACTTATGCCTGTGCAAAGGAAGTATCCTCTGACACATTTATAAGGATTAGTGTTTCGATTAAAATCACTAACATTGTTTAAGTTTTTATTATTTTGTTAGAAAAAATTAGAATCAATGCCATAAAGTATTTCTTCAGAATGCATGGTCATTATACGTAAATTTTTAAAAACTAAATGAGGCATTTTAAATCTAATTGTGTTTCTATCTTCTCTATACCATAAAATCCACTTGATTTTATGTCTAGAGGGGAACATTATTTTTTTTCCCATAATTTCTTCATTTACGGCATTTGAAAAGAGCACCTGTGACAAATTAGATTCATTGTCATGTAGAACATGAAACAATAAGATAAATTTGTCTACGGACTAAAGACTTTCAGTAATAACAGTGCATATATAAAATTCACATTTCAGTTTTAACATGGATTCAAGAAATAGTGCCCAGGATGTCACGAGATGTGACCTTTGTGAAGTCGCCGTAGTACAAATGTACTGTGATTTCTGCAACGTTAATCTTTGCAAACCGTGTATAGGGGAACACATTTCAGATGAATATGACAAACATAAAGTTGTTCAGTTCAAGCAAAGAAATTCAACTTTGATTTATCCCAAGTGTACAGTACATCAAACAAAAAGCTGTAAATTTCAGTGTAAGGAATGCAACATCTATTTGTGTTCTCTGTGTTCTATAATATCTGATACACATAAAGGGCATAACATTTCAACTCTATTCGATATCTTTCATTCACAGAAAAGAGTTATTAGAAAGGATATCAATGAACTAGAAAACATAATTTATCCAACCTATAAAGAAATATCAACAGACGTAGAAACTCAGATAGTTAACCTGAATAAAGAATATTCAAAACTTACAACAGCGGTTTCAAAACATGGTGAAAAATGGCACAAAGAAATAGACGTAATTGTCAACAATTTGAAAACAGAAATTGAAGGGTTTAAGACCCAACACATGAGCATTCTGAGCAAACATTTGGATGAAATCAAACAGAAGCAATATCTTATTGAAGAAACACTGCTTAGCCTGGATGAAATAAAAGAATCTAATAAAGTTTCCATGACCATGAGATACAGCTCGAAAAACAAAGAATTAGGTGACCTTCCTCCCAAGATTCTAGTTTCGTTGCCAAAGTTTAGTCCAAAGAAAATAGATTTGGAACAGCTTTACAATTGGACACAATTATCCTCAAGAGTAGAAAAAAATGGATACAAACTGAAGATTCCAGAGGCACCAACTAGGGAATTGTTGAAAGAACCAAAACTTATCACTTCTATAAATACTGGGTATCAAAACTTTCGCAGTATTACATGTCTCAGTGAAGAAGAAATTTGGACAAGTGCCAGTGACATCAGTGATATAAAATGCTTCAGCATTAAGGACAGATGATACAAACATTTTTTTTCTTTGAAAAAGATTAAATATCATGTCACAAGTTTAGAAAAGTGGATGGTTCTTAGAATTTTTTATCCTAAGAACTGGAATATGAAAAAGACTTGGAAAATATTACTAATATTTCAATGAAAATACAAATATAGAGAAATCACATTCAGTAAAGGTTTACAGGTGAAAATGAATTTCAGAATGTGTTACCATGGTGCTAAAAGTGTAATATAAACTTAAGAAAAATATATCAAGCCAGGTGAATTTTATTAGGAAAAGCTAAATGGTAAAAATCAGCCTATTTGATATTGCAATATTTTTGTCATTCTGATATTCCTCTTAAAATTCACCTGGCTTGGTATATTTTTCTTAAGTTTATATTACACTTTTAGCACCATGGTAACATATTCTGAAATTTATTTTCACCTGTAAACCTTTACTGAATGTGATTTCTCTATATTTGTATTTTCATTGAAATATTAGTAATATTTTCCAAGTCTTTTTCATATTCCAGTTCTTAGGAGAAAGAATTCTAAGAACCATCCACTTTTCTTAACTTGTGACATGATATTTAATCTTTTTCAAAGAAAAAATTTGTTTGTATCATCTGTCCTTAAAGGCTCCCTTATCAATGAAATCAAAACAAAATCGGACGAATGGCCACTTGATATAGCAGTCACTGATGATGGAGATCTGATATATTCTGACTGGGAAACAGCAATGGTGTACAAAGTGAAAAATGGACAAACAGAGGAGATGATCAGACTACAGTATTGGAGACCTTTACAACTCTGTGTCACCTCCTCTGGTGACCTCCTGGTTACCATGTACAGTAATGAAAAATCTCAATCAAAAGTTGTTCGTTACTCTGGCTCCACAGAGAAACAAACAATTCAGTTTGATGATGTGGGAAAAGCTCTGTATTCAGGAAATAGCGACCTTAAGTACATATCTGAAAACAGAAACATGGATATATGTGTGGCTGACAATGGAGCTGGGGTAGTAGTAGTAATCAATCAGGTTGGGAAACTGCGATTTAGATACACTGGGCATCCTTCTATTGCTAAGTATGAATCATTTGAACCTTATGGCATCACAACAGACAGCCAGAGTCAGATCCTGACAGCAGACTGTGATAACCACTGTATCCACATCCTAGACAAGGATGGGGTGTTCCTCCAGTATTTAGATAACTGTGATCTAAAGAATCCATTTGGTCTATTTGTGAATGAAAATGACATTCTGTTTGTTGCAGAACATTTAAGTGGTCATATAAAGAAAATTAAATATCTGAAGTAAAAAAAAAACCATTTAGTAATATCATATGATAATGTTTTATTTGAGACTGTGTGAGTTAACAGATTACGCGAATGTAAAACAAATTAAGAAAAAACAAGATTAATATTATACCACAGGCAACTAGGTATTAGCAATATTAATCTAAAATAAACTTTTATGCTGCCATGCTACTCAATGTAACCAAACAAAATATTTTACTAAAATAGGGTAAATACTATAATTTTTTTTTCTTGATAAATATGTAGATTCAAGACTGGCAAATATACATATTGAAGATCTTGCAACACAAAAAAAACATTTGAAATTCTATTATTTGTTAAATCAATGGGTAGAGAAAAAAAAATCTATTTTTCAGCTTTTTATGCATATTTGTGTTTGCTGATCTTCATAAAAACGTTCTTTTAAAATAATTCAATGAATTTTTGATTTATGCAAATGGACATCACACCAACGCCTCAAATGATTAATAACCAGTTATATAGACATTTCCTTTATAAAAAACAGAAACAGAAGCCAATAGTTACATACAGAGAGTAAATTTGAAGTCCCTTTGCGTTTTTAAAACCACAACAACTATTCCCAACCATTCAGATATACATGTATCATATTTCGTCCTTAGTTTTTGTTACAAATATTTTTTTTTATCTATTACATGTGTTTGGTTGTATTTCAACCTATAATTATTTTGTTTTATTTTTAAGTGAATGACTGTAAAATTATATGAATAAAATTATCACTTTTCAATTATATGTAACAAGAGTTACATATGTTATGAATTGATTTCCCAAACATGTTTATCATGCATATAAGACATCTGGCCTTAAACAATTAGAAACTTGTTTGCATTGCCTCAAATATAAACTTTTGGGCTCTGAACATGTTAAAAAGTATCATTTCAAACGTTAGGAAATGTTGCAATGGATACCGTGACACGTTTGCCTGCTTTGAGTTTACTATATCAAGGACCTTCATCATACACAGTTTGGAGAAATCCTAAGACTATATATATGCTTAACTTAATTCTAGTAGTTCATTGGTAATAAAGAGTCTCGGTTTAACCAGAGACGTAAATAACTGTTTATATTATTATTTATGCCTCCGAGGAAACCGAACAATACTGAACGTCTGTTACTGTATAGTAATTCTAATTTATTGTTCTATCAAAATTAATAAGCAATTATATATTTCTTAATTAAATGGACATGGACACAGTTTCAGTTAAATATTTTCAAATTTATTTTACCATTTTTACAAATATTAAACTAATGTCTTTGTAATGATCATCAAAAATTTTAATTTCAGTCGTCGAGATACAAGAAAGATTTTGCGCTCCAAACCTTTGTTATTTAAACAGGGTCCGTTTCATGTTTTTGCTTACATAGGTTAGTATACTAATAGATGTTCGTTCAAAGCAGAAAATTTCAATAAAGAAGCTTACGCTTAGACAGATTCTAGTGATTTGCTGTATTTCAATTTGTAATAAATATATCAACTATATGTAAACAAAAACAAAGCACGAGCCTTGTTTACATATTTAAGAACTTTAAGTTCTGTATCTCGTTTGTTAATCAACAAACGATGTTCAATTTTTTTCTCATCATTATATGATGCCTTAGATAGGAATTGTAAACATTGAAATTGGTTTTAAAAATTCAGTTGAAACTATGTCCATGTCCCTTTAATATCCCATCTCTGAAATGAAATGAAAATGAGCAATTCATACAAATTCGTTATTGATTTAGCATTTGATTATACCAAATTTACATTCTTCCGCCAAAAATAACTTTGGAAAACATAGATTAATACACCACTGAGCACCATGGGAAAAGGTTACACAAGTACACACAAATATGGCGGCAGCAGTTGTTACAAATAAAAAATAAACTATGCTCTCTTCACAGAGCTTTTTTCTCTACAATGCACTTTATTTCAGGGTACTTTCGTGTAGTTAGATTGACCTACTATTTGGCATGACACACATGGAGATAACGAATAGTATTCAAGATCAAAAGTCCATAAAACAATACAAAATAGGAGCAGAGCAAACACCGACCTCCGAAACATCAGAGGTGGGATCAGGTGCAATGGAGGAGTGAGCATCCCCTGCTGACCGGTCACACCCGCCGTGTGCTCCTTGTCAAGATCGGGAACTAACAGAAAAATCCGTCAATTCAGTGTATAAAAAATGGACTAACGATAAGTATTAAAAATGTCAGTGAGCATTTGACTCGATGATAAATTGTATTTGCTGACAAGGTCATTGTATCGACCATAGAACTTACGAAATTATGACTTTAAACGAGACTGCTGATATTCTTGTTTCATCAACTTGCCTGTCAATAATTTACCTTGTTTTAGAAATTGTTCATACGTAGAGCATGCTCTTGCGTATCGAATCAACTGAGATATATACACTCCGTATGCAGGTGATGAAGGTATATTGCTGCAAAAGTAAGGGAAGTTGACTATAAAAAAGTTAAAGTCGCCACGTTTATCATATAACTTAGTTGTTAGGTTAACCATTATCGTCCTTTTCAAGTAAAATGTCCAAGTAAGAGTCAGATGTGTCAGACTCTGAATGAAAGTTACCATTGTTAATTGACAACATGTCGTCGATATATATAAATGTCGAATTGAATGCCGCAGCATGTGTTTTCTTTTCATGTATAAGATTTTGGACAAATTCTGCTTCATATGAATACAAAAATAGGTCTGCTAATAACGGGGGGCAATTGGTACCCATGAGAATTCCAATAGAGTGTTGGAAGACCTGGTTTCCAAAAACCACATAAAACTTCAGCGTACTCGCGTGTGCAATCAGAATGTCAGAAAGAACAAAATTATTTTGTAAATGACAAATGACAAGGTAGGTAAATTTATGAGTTCCATTTTTATTGAAAAAAAACAGCTGTCGATGATATCAAAAAGGCTGGACTCTAATTTATCGTGTGGAATGATTGTGTATAAAGTTGAAAGTTTTACGTTTTAAGCTATTGATTTTGGTAAAACCTTGTGATTTCAAATTTTCCAAAACTTCTGTGGAATTTTTAAGTATCCACATCAAATTTACACCACTTTTTGAATACTTGAGTATATTGTTTCTCCTTCACTACTGTCAATATCTTAGTGAGTAGTAAAGAGAGAGGCTTGAATGAGCATCTACCGAAACTCGCTATGTTTCTTTCTTTATTTGCATTTTTATGAAGTTTCGGATTCCAATATATATATGAATGTATATAATATTATATATGGTATTTAAATTCATTTTGGTTCTTTGGGATTTTAAAATTATTAAAAACTGACATATGATTTTGAAGAATTTCTTCCTTAGAAAGGGATCTATGAGTATAAGTTGGATTACAACATGTAATATTAAATCTTTAGTTCTTCAAAAATGCAATTCATATAATGAGCCTTACAAACGACGACAATGATTTACCTGCTTTGTCAGAAGGGACCAGTAAGTACTGGATTATTTAATACAGAAGGATAGATAGTTTTCATCTCATCCCTCAATATTTTAATAGGAGATTGTAACATGGATCTGACACATTTAATCCATTCTGACAAAGTGTCAATGTTTTTTTCATATCTGGCCCATTGGTTGGCGTAATCTTCTACAGAATCAATAATATTTATGAAATTCCGTTAGTTGTCAAATTAATTGTCACATGTTTTACAGTATTTCGCAGAACATTTTAAAATAGAACACATGACATCCAAAACGAAATCTTCAAATATATCTGGGTCACGGTAGCCTAGTGGTAGAGCGTTCGCTTCGTGATCGGGTGGCCCAGGTTTGATCCTCGTTCGCGGCGCAGCGTCATACCTAAGATTTAAACAAAGGTAGGTAGTGACTGTTCCTTCGGCAAGCGCTCGGCACAAGAAGTGAAAGTCACGGGTCTTTCGGAAATGGTCTTGAAAATGTAGGTCCCGTTGACTGCTCAATGGCCCTGAGTGCTGAGTATAGGTCTAAATTTGAAGCCTTTCACCGGAATACGGTTAGGTCTCTGTTTGAATGAAAAATACTCAAATAGGACGTTAAACAATAAATGACTCAATCAAATATATCTGCAATAGAAACCCTACATTCTTTTAATTTTTTGTATGAAAATATAACATGTTTAATACATGTATTCCTGAGGATTATGCGAGGGACACAGAATGAACTACTTGAGTCTGTGTCGCTTATAGACTCAAAGGAGTGACGCCTTTTTATACTTTTTAAGACCGATGTATTGCCTCAAAATTAATATAATAAAAATATTGTTTTTGAATGAAACAGGATATTAAAAATTATTGTAAATAAGCGCTTGAATCCTGTTCAATACATATTCATAGTATGTCAATTTTCGGATCAGATCTCTAAAAGTCAATTGAATAATTTTATTCAATCCGTTAGACCGCCCGTCTTTCCATTAACATTTCATTTAAAAAACGATACCACTTTTGATGTCTTTAATATGTAGATTACACAAGATTTTTATTAGAATTGCACACTGTTAGCTAAAACATTCTTTTTAAAAAGACATCTACACAATCATGAAGTAAAACTCAAAATATGGTTTCAACTTGTCCCAACCATCTGTTGATGCAAAAGTAAAGAACCTTCGTTGTTATCTCTTCTACGCTGAAGATTGATTGATTGATTGTATATTGTTTAACGTCCCTCTCGAGAATTTTTCACTCATATGGAGACGCCACCACTTACCGATGGTGAGCTGCAAATTTTGTCCTATACTCGGCACCTTTTTGTGCTAGCACCTACTGCGACACGGGACCTCGATTTATACGGTCTTATCCGAAGGACCGGTCTCCACGTCCCACAGTGGGATTCGAACCCGCAACGTAAGGATTGAGTCCTTTTTTCGCGAATCTAGAGCAGACGCTCTAACCACTGCGCCACGTGGGCGACTCTACGCTGAAGAGGATGATGCCTCTGTCTCTTTTAAATATCTTCTGGGTCTAAAAGCAGTTAAATGTTACAAAAAGTATGGATGCCATGATCGATTAATAGATGTTTCCTAATTCCTCTGTTGTTGGTAAAAAATACGTGTACAATTCTTACTGAATGCCCTTTAAAACAATGCCATAATGATTACTCTCTTTCAGAAAAAGGGTTGCAAGAAGCCTAAAGAATATGCTATCTTGATGAAAATGTCATATTTTAAAGATATAACCACTTTATTTATCTATTCAAATCCATAGCCATTCAACGCTTCGATAACATGGTGAGATGAGTACCTGACTGTAAAGGTGAAGGAACATGATTCGATTCAGAGCTTATTTTATCCTATGTTTTACGATATAACATAACTTGGGGCAGTTTACGCTTTATAAACCGCTTTAAACCGTAAAAAGTGTAAACAGCCCCAGGTTAAGTTATATACTAGTAGTATAACATAGGTTTTAACAAGCTTCATTCCTTACAATTTAATTTCATCGTAGACAATAAAGAGAATTTTTCCTTAAAAAATGGCTTCAAATTGAGCATATTTTAAAATTAACGTCAAGCGGAATAATACTTTTTTGAGAAACTTATTGCGACGTAGGCAGCTTATGTTAAACAAAATAAAATGAATCTCTTAGCAAATAAAATGACGTGTTACTAAAATTAAAATAATATTATTTATTTAATCATGTGCAAATAAACTTAAATTTTTCAAAGTTCTGTCTTCTGTAAAAACATTGGAAGGAGTATATACCAAATTCCGTTTCCAATACAATTTACGATTCCATTCCTGAAAAATAAGCTCCGGAGAGCCGAAACAAAAGAGTAACGTGTCACAGATAGATCTTACATGCAGGTATTAGCATACCTATTGTAAAGTTGACGATGGTTAGTTGATAGTTGAGCCATTTAGCTAGTCAAACATCCAGTTACCAGATAAACATGACTGACTCACTTTATTTCAGGTTCACTAGGGGCTATATCGAGTCGGAATTGAGTTGAAGAGAAGTAATGATTAAAAAGAAATACACGGCAATATACTATAGTCTCAGAATATTGACTTGATAGCAACACAAGTGAATTCAACTCTCCTTAACAAAATCACGATGTCGGTGTTTTTTCGTCTGCCGGTAAATTCAATAAATAATAGTCTTTATCTACTTGATTTAGAGAAACAGTAAACACTATAGATATTGACTCCTCCCTAAAAATATCGACAGGAATTCTCTGATTTTGTCTAAATCCATCAGAAATCTAGCTCATTTGACTTGGTTTCGGCATTGTAAGTATATCAAAGGACCATGAAACCAATTAATCTTGTCTCAAAATATCATACATTTTGTCACACATTGGGTTATTATTATACATAATGAACGGATTCACTGCAGGTTGGTCATTTTTGCTAAGAGCCCTTGACAAAAACAAGAAATTGTCAATTCAAGTGTTACCATTGTTTGTTCTTTATTAATTCATATAAAATTTCCACTTAATTACAGTATAACGGTTTATGTAAGCGGCGTAAAATTAAATGGCTAATTTTGGCGTTTTGATGATGGTCCTTGAAAATAATAATCCCTACAATATTCAACTTCTTTGTGTTTATCTGTGCAAAGAGTTGAAACCCTGTGTCCGCTGGATTAATTACGCCAAAATTATTGACATACCTTTCAGTACAAGAAAACCCGCTGTATGATATTTTACTTTGGTCACATATTTGACTGATTTCAGGGAATGGGCTTGACTGAAATGTATGTAACATGGAGAATGCCTGATAACTTGCAATAATAATCATAAGTATTTTGTATGCGTTAATAATTTTCAAACCCTGAAGCTTATTTGAATTAAATTAAATTGAATATGGATAAGTTGACTCAAATTAACTTTTGATATGCATTGTGTGCAAAACAACGTGCCCCTAAATTTCCTCATAAATCTTAATATAGAATGGGGTAAGAATTTCCCCCTTTTTTCAGATGACAGGCAAACTGGGTTTTTAAAGTAAGTTTAGTGTACATACGTTGCCTTTTCCATAGAAAGATCAGAAGGGCTGCCGCAATTAAGAAAAGAATTCCCACACTTATTATAGCATAGTACTCCCCAAGCATAGCATTGTCGGTGTTTGTTGTGCTATTTGCTATTATGTTTTGTTTCCTATCAAGAGTTTGAGTACTTGAAGTAAACAAAAATTTATTTGATTTTCATTATCGGCAAGCAATGAGGGCTTTGCCCTGGACCCACTGGGGGCCTCAAGGCGGCCCCCAGACCCCTTGCCTATTTTGGCGCCCCCCCCTAACTCCAAATCCTGGATCCGCGCCTGGTCTCAGAATATTGACTTGATAGCAACACAAGTGAATTCAACTCTCCTTAACAAAATTACGATATCTGGGTTTTTTTTTTAGTTTGCCGTTTTCAGTGACACCCAACGGTAAAACAAATACCTGTACACATATGTTGCCTCTTAACATTTAAAAAACTTTAAGATCGCTTCAACAGTAGATGGTTGAAATTCACGGTCCCGGGTTTCATTTCACCATAAAATGTTTAATAAAAGTTTAGAACAGTGTCCATATTCCGACTGGGAAAGATCAGCACGGTTTTCTTGTATTGCCTCGGAAAGATTTCATTGTTTGAAGGATGAGTATGAACAAATTGGATGGCTTTGCATCGACCCAATATGGATTGAAAGTGGTATGTATGTTTCTGGACGTTTTACCCTGCCGGAAATAATTACTTTTTGCCAATGCATGTAAAACGCCTATTTTCAGCTCAGAATATTAACTGCACATAAGACTTTTTGCAAGCGTAGTTTAATGCTTCAGAGCTAGAAAATGATAATTATCCAAATAATGAATGTAACAAAAGTTATTGAAATACTGTAGGTAGATGTCCAGTTTACAATTCTGGAGCAAAGAAGCTTGATTCCACCTATTGTAATGGAGACAACTGTCCACTGAAGAATTACAGATCAAATGAAGTTTATATAAGTGAGTATATGCATTTAAACTGTTCAAAAATATATCTATATATCCCACAACAGTTTATTGTTTAAATGGCGCCCTATTGGACACATGCATGTCATACTTTGTAAAACTGCGCAGAAATTTGAAATATAATTACCGGGGTACAGTTGACTGACTTTTAAAGTTTTTCTTTCAAGGATTGTATGACATTTGTGCAAAATACTGGGTTAACTTTAAAATGTTTCAAGTTTAAACTAAAAAAATGGCACATCAAAAAAAAAAAGTTAACAAGAGGTTAAAAAGTTATGTCAGACGTCAATAAAATTAGACAAAAATAAAGAAAGTAGTTGATCGCGAGTTTTTGCGTCAGGTGGCCTAGTTTTACTTGAACATAAGGAGAAGAGAGTATTTAAAGATAAATTCAAACAATAAATCATCTTTTCGTTTGTCTACCAATGCAAACAGGTGAAGCAATTGGGAGACATTGTATAAAATTATCAAATATTAAAAATGCTCAATATTTATTTTTACAAAAATAATGCAAAATTTACACTTTAAGGGGTGACATAGAATTAACAAACACTAATCTATATTTACAAAACGATTTAGATCAGAATGAAAGTCACACATTTGATGATAAACACGCTGTATAAGAGCAAATTTTACCTTATGTTTTGCTCTATGGTTATGAATATGAAATGTGAATGTCAATGTGACGTCGATATGTAGACGACTTGTGACAAAAAAATGGTTGGCTAAGTCATACATGTACTCGAGCATAAAACGGCTGTAAAGTTTCGAGCATGCACATCATGGTTGCAGATATGATTGAAATAGGAGGTGACTACTTTGAAAAATAAATAACACCAAAGTCTCATTTTATGGAAATAATTCAATTAGTTCGCAAACTTTTTCATCTCCCCTCGTATATGGACTTAAAATGTGTGGTGAATTCTTTTTCTCATTACATAAAAAAGAGTTTAAAATAAAACTACAAGCATTACGAGCAATGAACTCACTAAATGATGCCTCACGCCTCCCATATGGTTATAATGGCAAAGTTCATGTTTTGCTCTGGAAGACCCGGAATAAGTGTCCGATCCATACGTAAACTTGTAGGAGGACAATAACACAATGTTACAAAGATTCTGTGAGAGCCTCATTAAATTAAATTTAGTGGTGTGAGAGGAGTTGCGGATAAGAGATGAGAACCACAAAGTGCACTGTTACAGACGGACGTTCGCTAGACGGTTGGACGGACGGACGGTCATCCCGATCAATCTGTTACCTCCCGCCTTTCAAGCGGGGGTATAATGAGAAGAGGGAGAATGTGGGCCTCCTATTTTAAACAGATTCTTTAAAGGATCACGCTGTATCATACATGTAACGTTATCGTTTAAGTTATGTCGATTGTAATTAATATATTAAGCAATGCAAGTATTATATGTTTGTAAGGGGACTGTTTTCTTGTTGGTTAACTTTACAATATTTATGAATTTACATCAATTAGTAGCTCGAACTTCCTTTCAATGCCATGCTAGCATACACGCGTGTAAGGTAACAAGTAGATAAAGCACTTTGATACAAGTATATCAGATGGCGATTATATCTTTTTGTTGTAGAAGTAGTTAATGGCAGGTATAATAAAAGACCTTTTGCTGAGATTTAGGAAAAACATCTGAGGTGTGCATTGTCCTTAATAATGGCAAAAAAGAATGACATAATTAGTGTGTTTGTATTTCAGCGAAAAGAAGAATGAAACAAATGTTTACAATAATCCAGACACTGATGGCGGCAAATCCTCACACCTGGGAGTTTATGTAGCTGTTGGTGTAATCGTTCCCCTCCTTATTGTACTTTTAGCGGGTGTTGTGTTCTTCATCGTGAGACGAAAACGTAAGGATATAAACTTACTTTTCAGTCATACAAGCGCAGAAATAAAATATGTTAACAAACGCCTAATATGTAGGAAAAAAACTTCTGTTTTTAATATTAATCTGGCTATTTACATATAAAAACCTTTTTACCACAACATTTGCAGAAAGAATTCAGAAGTGTTAAAGCTTTGTGCTTATCAATACGTTATATCGCGACTACCAATGTGTACCTCGAAACACAACGACTTCAACTATATATTATCGTCTAATTCTGTAATTTATTTAGCAATATACCCCTTTTATCTACCTTCTCATCTAAACCTTCAATATAGTGAAGTCCATGACAGCATACATAATCTATCATGTGGCTGCTGAATGAAGGTTCCTAAAATAATTGTTAGGCTATTTATTACACAATAAATGTTATACGGATTTATTCCGTTTGCCCAATTATGAAAAGGTGCAAAAGGCGGACCGGTCGGCAAGGGACGTTCACTCCTCCATTGCACCTGATCCAAACTCTGCTGTTTTAATTTTTGTATTGTATTATGGAATTTTTAGCTTGAGTACTGTTCGTAATTTTAGTCAATTTATCACAAAGTAATAGTCGTTGTTCTTGGAACTTTTGCATATACGTAACATTTCGAAGTTTTCATTTTTACCAATTGTATATTGGATGATCGAAAAAAAAAATTAATGTATCTTTAAATCTATTTCCCATAGGTCCTCTTAAATTTTACGTGGTAGCCAATTCATTGTTTGAATTGTAATAAATACTATCTCGCTGATATGCAATACGATTGTGGAATTTCCAGTAATTGGGGTCATAATCGTATAAATATATGCTTACAAAAATATTTATTCCCTGAACTCCTTTAACAATATTTTGCAGCTACCAAGGTTATAGGTGATTTTTCTCTCTCAATGTTTCACTGAATGGTCATTGTCGACAAACCCACCGGCAATTGTTAATATGTTTTGCTTTTGTATGCTATTGCAGAATTGTTATGACTCATATTTCGTTTTATCTCTTTTTTAGAAAAGGCATGCCAGTGGCATTATTCCTCAAGGTAACCGGGTTTTTTTTCACAATGGATAATAAAAAGGTTAAAATAACTTGAGTATAATTATGAAATTTTCCAAGCACATTTCTGCATAAACAATGAACAAAAATACTTGATGAACATGTATTGTGTTAATTTGATAGTGAAAAACAATGGCTTTACTCAATGTTTTCTTTCACGAATAAATATGACAATAAATGGATATTTTGCTCTAATTGACGAAATACAAAAAAACAAACCAAAAAAAAAAAACTAGTTGTTAACAGAGCAAACACGGACATTTGTAAACATGAGAGGTAGTATTTAGTGCCATAGAGAGGTAAGCATCTCATATCGACCGTGTTTTTTATGGGGGATTGAATAAACAGAAAAATATAGGTATTTTCTACCCGTTGAAAAATTATTTGTATAAAGAGCCTGTTCTTTTTCACTGAAGCAATTGGGAGACATTGTATAAAATTATCAAATATTAAAAATGCTCAATATTTATTTTTACAAAAATAATGCAAAATTTACACTTTAAGGGGTGGTTGTGTGAGCCGCCGCTGAATACAGTAATATATCTTGCATAAATAGTATGCACTGATCGAATATATTAAAAATAGCACATTGCCCCCACCCAACAGACGATTCCTACCTCCTTCGCGAAAGAGTTCCGCTAAGTTAAGTAATCGCGATATCAAGTTTTAGCCACTAAAAGAGCATAATTAAATGAATGCATTTACCGTCTCTTTTAATACGTTAAGTTTATGTGCTTACATAACTTTAATACGCCCAAATTATATTTATATCTTAATGAATAACTTATTGATTTTACTTTCTTGTAAAAAGTTAACCTTAAATATTAAATATATCATGTTAATATTGTCCGTGTAATTTTACATTTGCTAATAATAAAGATTGAAAACTTAATGGTAGTTATGATAACCAAAATCTTAATCAGAAGGTATGAAACGATTCAGAATGTGTTATCACAAGCATTGCTGAAAAACTAATTGATTATATTAACGTGCAAAATGTATACTTAAAAGGAGGGCTAATGGACTTCGAGTCATTATGGATATTTGACCTTTTAATTATGTCTTTTACACACCCCTCCCCCCCCTTTTTTTTTTTAAAGAAATGCCTTTAAAGCATAAATCTGTCGAAGTTTAAAACGATTTTTTCTGTACGACTTTAAATCTATCTATGAAATTTTTTATTTAAAAATATTTGTTTGAAAAAAAAAATAAAAAGGAATTTTATATTTCAGAATCTTTTCATCAAAAATCTTCGTTAAAAGGCCAAGATGGCGAAAAAAGTGTCACCCTCCCTTTGATGGATACTGCAGCTGACAAACTTTCCACTGCACTTAATTATCTTACTTCGAAACATTTTGTTGTTTTAAAAGGAATTACAGGTTCTGGAAAAACTTATTTGGCCAATAATGTAGCAGAAAGTATTAAAGGAAAGAGCAAACATCAAATAAAATGGATCCATGATACTCGAGAACTTCATAACTTCAGCTTTAAAAGTAAAAATATGATTCTGATCCTAGATGATGTTTTTTATGAGTTGCAGTCAAAAGAAGAAGTCATTACAGGGATATCTGAAGTAGAAGATCTCATCCAAAAACTTGTTGCCATGAGAAATCTATACGTTATCGTCACTGTACCATCCTATATTTGGAATAAATATTCGGAAAGATTTAATAAAAATGCGCCATTTTATCCCGTCGTTGATTTGTCCCTTGCCGACCGGTCCGCCTTTTGCACCTTTTCATAATTGGGCAAACGGAATAAATCCGTATAACATTTATTGTGTAATAAATAGCCTAACAATTATATTAGGAACCTTCATTCAGCAGCCACATGATAGATTATGTATGCTGTCATGGACTTCACTATATTGAAGGTTTAGATGAGAAGGTAGATAAAAGGGGTATATTGCTAAATAAATTACAGAATTAGACGATAATATATAGTTGAAGTCGTTGTGTTTATCATCATTAACTATTAGAAGTTTTGTTATATCACCATAAACGTCTTTACTAGTAAATTCTAAATATGAAACAGGTGTTTCAGACTCTGTGGTATCTTTTATGCTAAGTTCACCAGGATATATAGAGTTGACACATGAATAAAAGTAAATTTATGTAAAAACTGTAAAACTAAATTATACGTTGTCGATATACAAGCATCTTAATGCCGAGCGGAAGGCTACAGCAAGTTTTTTCTCTTCTAAGTGTATATTTTAAAATCAAATACATGTACTATAAATACATATAACTAAGTAATACATGTACGTAAATGTAAATGATTCAATAATTTTCTGTATAATGACGATAGCGTAGATTTAATTTTGTTAAAGGCAAATAAGGCAAATGGGGAACATGGCATGAAATATTGATTAATCGTGCGAGTAAAGCCTCTGACTATTCGACTATCCGAGTAAATTTAACATCCCTTCATTGTTAATTGAAGTTTTAATGTGTAACAAACGAAATGTTCATAACCTTTATGTAAAAACAAAAATAAGGCAAATACATGTATATTTCAAATCATATAATTTTTCTAACAAATAACTTTTTTATGATATTTTAGTGATTTAATTTTTTTTCAGGTGATTTATACATGTAGAAGAGTTGACTTAAAACTGATTTCAAGCTTGAAGTGTTTTGTACTTTAAAAAGAAATATATCTTTCTCAGAAGGGACAAGGTATGCACAATATCTATGTTAATATGTTTATCAAAGATGTACATTATTAAGACTGTAAGAGATATTGACCAAGGGTGTAAAATTATTTAATGGTATTTAATTTAGCTGATATTTATTTTTGGATATTAAAATTCAACAATTCACCAACCTCGAGAATAAACCGCCTCTTATTGAAATATTCATGATCACGTGGTCTCGCATGCTCACAGCAAACAATGGTCCAATCTTGTGAATGAACCGAAAAGCATGATGGTGTACTACGTTTTTACTACTGTAAACACATGAGTTAGGGATTGTCAATACGTGAGCACACCTCAGAGTTGGTTGCTTTTTGTACCGAGGAATAATCACGTGCAATTGTCTTTTCACTAGCAGTACAGCACGGGGAAACTCTAAACAAACGGACATGTACAATGGAGTGGGGAAAACTTTAATTTTTATCATTTTTCATCATTTGTATGCAAATATGAGTATGGGATTAGTAGATAATAATGTACATAATGCATGAAGCGTGTAAATGCTAGGAAAATGCGTCTTTCCGAGAGCGATTTTAAAACCTTGCCTTTTCGAAAAACACATGTAGTATTTTATGTAGTAACCCATAAATGCATTAAATACAACTCATTGAGCTGATTGGTAGATTTGTCAGTCATATTGATTCCTCACTGAACAGACGTCACACAAAAAATATTTTCCTCGACCTGATGATTCTCGTGATGCTTTTCCCGCGCACATGCGCAGATCCAGGATAAACGTCAGTCCTTTATAAATATGCATCAGAATATCGTGTTTTTCCCCGACCAGTACTTTGTTAATACCGAATAATATTTCGTCGAATTTGCAAGAATGTTTCATTTTTGATAGCTTATCATACTTCGGATATTTTTCTTTGATTTCAGCAGTGCAAAAATACTGTTTAACACGGCATACATATCTTTAAAAGTGTTATCAAGAAAAAGATATAAATTGTTTTGCATAATGAATTATTTAACCTTTCTGTACTGACGAAATGTGATTTTTCTGGCATTGAAAATTTATTTTAAAGTCTTCAACTTTTTCTGAAATTAATCAGTTTGAACAAGATTATCCTATATATTCAGAAAAGAGATACAAAAGTAGGGTTATATGATTTGAGATATGATTAAAAAGGTGTAAATTTTATGCTAAAATTGGATCAATTTTTTCCTCGATTTTCAGGATATTTCTATTTTATTTGTCATAATTTAATAAAAGAATTTATAAGAAATAATTAAAAAGATATTTCAGAACCAGCATAACATTTTCAATGAAAAAAAAAAAAAACAGCTTTGTGTGCAACCAGCAGGGAAAAAAGCAATCTAAACTTAACAGTGCTGTATATGTTTCAAAAAGGGAAACTTGGTCGTTTTCTTCTGAAAAAAAACTTCCACAACAAAATAAAGTTCCTTGCTTAATTGAATGGAATTTAATCGCGGAATTTTAATTGGATATAGTTTAATTTGCAATGTATAATCTAGAATAAATTATTGATAATTTTATTGATAAATTTTAATTTTTTTTGATCAATTTTAATTTTTTTGATAAATTTTAAACTTTATTGATAAATTTTAATTTTTATTGATAATTTTTATTGATAAATTTTAATTTTTATTGATAAATTGTTTTCTGAAAGATACCAACAGTTTTGTTTGAAGTCATCATTTTACAAGTTCTATGGCCGATACGGTGACCTTAAACTCAAATATTAATTTTCGTAAGGTCGAATGTCGACTAACGCTTTTCATACTAATTAGTTGAATATTGTTAACATTTAAGAAATAAACAACGCTAGAGCGCATCATGGAATAATTATGCCAGCAGAGCAATTGCTATTCATAACTGTGCCATGTTCACTGAATAATCGTTGTTTATTACTCATATTTGCATTCTTTGATGTTGTTAAGAATATCAGAGGAAATTCTGGCTTACATAAGAATGCGGCTTGTTGTCTTCAGCAACTTTTCTCTAATAAATCATAAACAATTTATTAAGTACATGTATCTGCCTCTCAAACACAGTTATCTGGATTCAAGCTGAGTCGTCATTACATTCTAATAATTTATTTGATGCAGTTGTGACGTCATCGATCATCGTTATTGAAACCCTCTGACAAAAATTTAACACTATGATGAAAAAAGACAATGCTTTAATAATGATTATAACTCCAGTCCAGAAGACTTTTCTATGATTTTTTTTAATTTCTACTCTTTTTTTTTTAGAGCTGAAAGCCTTCTTGAAATAGATATACTATTAAAGAAATTTTGCTTTTTCTGAATGTTAAAACACCTAAGTGTGAAGACTTATCGTTTTTTCTTCAAATATACCAAAATATAATAAGAAAAAATTAAAATATGGTAATTCTTTTCAATTTTTAAAAAGCTTTATCATACAATAAAATACATTGACCAAAATTTAATTTTTAAAGATGTAAATCAGCAATTTTAAACTATATTGTATTCTGAATTTCCTTTTTTCCAGAGAATATTATTAAAACACTCCATTCCTTTTACACAACATTTTATATATATACTTCTGAACACGAATGAATAGGTAGTAGAGCTTGTACTATGCAAGTGTGAAAAAGAAGTTGCACTCGTAGCAGAAGTTGCGTTTATACTCCAATGAACGCAATTAAAGCCTACAATTCACTCCATAGTGGTAATGGAAATAAACTAAATTGTCTACAGTTGTAATCGAGGTGTAAAGAGGTTCAGGTTTGCTTTGCTCTATCTGTTAATCTGTAGCTCGCTTGGCTAAGAAAATGAAATTGGAGGAGTAGAGAGCCTCACCTATTAAAAAAGTAAATTTATGCCTTCCTTATGATAATAATGCAAAATTTAAAACTAAGTTTCCCGCAGCTCTGTTATAATTCAAATTAAATGAAGAACCAAGAATGAGTATTGTTGTACATATGTCATTTATTGATGACATAAATGAAACACATGAAATTTGGGAGATCCTATGACTCTCTACAATTAGTATCTACCCCTTGTTATGGATCTCCCAAAAATTAAAATAACATCATGACAATACTCAAAAACACAAATTTATCAAACACTTAAGCTGAAAAATAAGGTGGCAACAAACAATATGCCACAAAACAAAATAAATTATGTAAATACATCCCATTTTAAAGTTTAACCTAAGGGATGGTTGTACGGGGTGGTGGAGGGTATGTTTTTCTTACAAAAATCATGCGTTCAAACACTTGCAGCATCTAACGGTGATAACAATCACGTGATATCTATTATATTGGCTAATGTCTAATTACCGCAAAACCCCGAAACCCGAGCCTATGCATTACCTTATGTAGTTATCTCTGAAACCTGTGACATACAAAATTATATTACAGACACTACATTCTAACCACAGAATGTAAAATTATATATGAATGCATAGAACATATTATTAACAATAATATTACATTATTGCACACAAAAAGTGCACTGTTTCTCGATTTTTTTTTTCATCGTATAATTATTGATATTTTTTTAACTTGCCATGTGTTTCTTGCAAATTCTTTTACTGTTTACAAACATTGCAAAATTTGGCTCATAGTCAGACATGGACTTGAGCACTTCAAGGTTAATTTTAAAATTAATTAGTCCAGCTTTAATATCTATATATAATACTTTAACGAGGTTGGCTACTGATATATAAAGTCTTAAACCTTTTTTGTCTAGTATATTTTTAGTTTTACACTCATAGCTTAATTAAAATTCATATCGAAAAATTGGGGTCAATACTCTTCTTTTGGCACTATGTACAATATATTTTATAAGACCTTTTTTCATTAAAATTTGTGCATTAATCAAAAGTTCCATTCGACAGTTTTTCTCTAAATTTTATCCAATCAAAAAATAGAACAAAATAACTATAAGACTATTTTAAAAAAGACACTTTAAAATCGTGGCTAACTTCGCATTATTAATTATTTGACCTTTCTGCACTCACAAAATGCGATTTTTTTGACATTGAAAATCTGCAAAAAAATTATTTTAAATTCTTAAACTTCTGCTGAATTTAAGCAAATAGGTCAAAGTTATCTTAAATATTCAGAAAAGAATATCAGAAGTGGGGGTATATGATGTAATTTTTTACATATTACTTAAAATATGTCAATGTTATGTTAAAATTAGCTAAATTTGTTCCTGGAGTTTTAGAGTATTTTTACTATATTTGTCATAATTCGTTGAAAGAATTAAATTGTATTAATTTCAAACAAAAGTAGAGATACGGTGAGCAAGAAGCTCACTAAATGATACCCCCGCCTCCCATATGAATATAATTGTAGTGTCCATATTTTGTTGTGTGAAGCCCAAAATATGTGTCAGATTAAAAAGTAGAATAGGAGGTGCACAATGGCAATATGTTATAAAGATTCTGTGAAAGTTTCATTAAATTTTATTCAGTGGTATGGGAGGAGTTGAGGATGAGATTTGGTACCCCAAAGCTTAACAGACAGACGGAGGGACAGATGTATGGACAGCTAGACGGACGGACGAACATACCGATTACTATATACCCTCCTGCTTGTAATATATTATTAACAGACCCCGATTCAGCGGTTGGGTTATGAAACAGAATGTAATCGCATTCGCTTGATTTGTGGAGGTGAACCCGATTTCTGCGATAAAGTCTTCCTTTGCTTTTCACTACATAAGATCTTGGTTTATTTATTTTCTCTATGACAATTCCTGGGGATAAGGACTTTGAAACAAGGTGTTTCCATTCTGACTGTTGTTCCATTGTCTAAGGGTGATAACTCTTTCATATTTCTTCTGTCACAGTAAAATTTTTGCTTGGCTTTCTGAGTATTAAGGTATTGCTGTACTTTTCTCAGGTCTTGTGTTGCTGATTTCAGTAGATCTTGTGATGCTGGAAGCGTGTTTCTAGGTCTGCATCCCATCAACAGTTGAGCTGGTGACAGATTAATGTTTTCTAATGGAGTTGTTCTGTAATCTAGCAGAGCATGTTGCTTGTCGTCACACTTCGTCCATAGGTTCTTTATAGTTTGTACTGCTCTCTCAGCCTCGCCATTCGAGCTTTGAAAACGAGGGCTGCTTCTTTCATGTTCAATTCCAAGCTCTGTGCAGAATGTTTTGAAGTTAGCTGAGCTGAATTGTGGTCCATTGCAAGCTCTGTGCAGAATGTTTTGAAGTTAGCTGAGCTGAATTGTGGTCCATTGCCAGACCTGAGTTTTCCTGGAAATCCATGGAATGCGAAAACTGTTTTCAAGGCTTCTATAATGGATGTAGTTGTCTCTGATCTGAGTTCTACAGTGTTAATGTATTTTAGTAATCCACCAGAATCAGGTATCAGGTTTCTCGCCTCTACATCAGCTCAAACATGAGTGTATGGTAGACATGGAGTTGGTGTTGGCATTAGAGGCTCTCTGTTTTGCTGTTTATGATACTCGGCACAGGATGGACAATTACTTACGGCCTGTTCTATGTCAGCATTCATGGCTGGCCAATACATGACCTCTCTGGTTCGACTCTTTGACTTGACTATCCTTAGGTGAGACTTGTGTATAAGGTTAAGCATCTCTTTCCGCAATCTGGGTGAGATGACTATTCGACTTCCCTTGCACACAACGCTGTCAAGAACGTATAACTGATCCCTCGAGTCAAAGTACTGTCTGACCTTATAAGGAGATTCATTCTTTGTGTCTGGCCATCCTGTTTGAATGGTCATCATGAGAGTTTCAAGTTCACATCTTGTTGATCTCTGGATTTTGGAGTATTTCTCGGGTGTTATGGAAAACATACAGATCATGTCCGCTTTCTCCGTCTCCTCTTCACCGCTTTCCTCTAGGTATGCCCGTGATAGAGTGTCTGAAATGTACATCATAATTCTTTTTCTGTATTTGGCAGTGATGTCATACCACTGTAGTTTTATCATCATCTTTTGGATCCTCATAGGAGCCGACATTAGGGTTTGTTGAACAAAGTCTCTAAAGGCTTATGATCACTGTACACTGTGACCTCCTTGCCGAAAATGTAGATGTGGAATTTCTGACAACTGTACACTATAGCCTGCATTTCCTTGTCAATTTGTGCGTACCGTTTCTCTGTTTCTGTAAGAGCTCTAGAACCATAAGCTACTGCACGGCCTTCCTGTATCAAGACTGCTCCAAGTACTGAGTACATCTTTACTTGAGTCACACTCGATCTCGACCGGTTTATTTACATAAAATAGAGCTAATACTAGTGGCTTGGTACACACGTTCTTAAGTATCTGGAAACTTTCATCCTGTTCATGGTTCCATTGGAATTCCACATCAGACTTGAGGAGGATTCTTAGTGGAACGTCCAAATCACTCAGGTTTGGAATGAATTTCGACAAGTACTGTATGAGTCCAAGGAACCTGCGTACACCTTCCTTGTCATGTGGAGCTGGCTTGTTTAGTATATGACCTTGATTTTGTCTGGGTCTGGTTTGAGTCCCTGGTCCGACACTATATGGCCCATGTATGGCACACTAGACTTACGAATTTTGCATTTTTCAAAGTTCGATTTCAGATTGTAGTCTTTTGCCTGTTCCACAACTTTTCTAAGTATGGTGTCATAATCCTCGAGTGTTTCCCCTGCGATGAGGATTTCATCTATGATTGCAGACGCACCTTTGATTCCGCATATCATGTTGTCCATGATCTTCTGATAGATTTCTGGTGCTGATTTTATGCCGAAGGGTAGTCGGAGCCAACGATATCATCCTATCGGTGTTTTAAATTTTGTCAGGTACGGTGACTTCTCGTCGAGCTGAATCTGCAAAAATCCAGATTTGGTATCCAATACTGAGAATATCTTGGCTTTCGGTATGTCCGAAATGACATCGTCAATAGTTTTCATAGGGTGATGCTCATGTTTTATAGCGCAATTTAAAGCCCTTGGATCTATGCAGATGCGTATCTTTTGTCCCTTTACACTCACTACCATTGAGCTGACCCACTCTTTTGGCCTGTCCACTCTTGTGATATATCCATTAGCTTCCACCTCTCTCAGCTTGTCAACTGCCCTGGGCTTAATTGCTGCTTACTGAGATGGTATTCTCCGGGTAGCGTTCCTGTAGTTTCTACGAGTTCTGGATAGTCTCTGGATAGTTCACGTTGTGCACTTTCTGTAGTCTCAGTCACAGCTGATATCGGGGTCTGCAGATGGGGGTCGGCTTTGTATATCAATTCAAGAGTAACTGCAGTATCACCACTAATGATATGCTCTTGATCTAAGTCGACCACTTCAAATTGAATGTTAGTTTTACGATCACGGTAAACAACTGGAAGAGTTGCTGATCCTATTGGTTTGATCTTATGGTTGCTGAATGACTTAAGAGTCTTGTTGGAACTCTCTAGTGTGCATCCTCCCAAGTTTCTAATTTGAGCAGACGTGCGTATATTAGTCCGTGCTCCTGTGTCTATCCTGCAGCGAATCTGCTGACCTTTGATGCCAAGACGGACGTCCCAGTTGCCATCCTGGCAGGACTTGACGGAAGTACACATACTAATGGTGAGTAGTTCCTCTTCTTCTGACTCTGTATCTCGCTGTACCGTGCTGAATTTGATCTGTTTCAGCCGCCGCCGACACACTTTCTTCCAGTGGTTTCGTTGTTTACAGTAACTGCAAAGGGTTCCTAGTGCTGGGCACTTTTCACATTCATGTTCCAAACCGCAACTTGAACAATTTAGGTTGTCACTTGGTTTATAGGCTTTTGGTTTTTCAGTTTTAACAGTTTTGTTGCGCAACTATTGGAATTTGGTTGTGTGTTTCTTTTGTGAACGAGAGTCAATTTTTAACACTTCCTCTCCTCTAATTAATTTTACTCTGCTTGTGACAGTTCAAACTGTTGTCCAATTTCTATAGCTTTCTTGAGTGTGATATCCTGACCTTGTTCTAACAGTCTCTCTTGCATTTTCTTATGCCTGACGCCACTAATGATTAAGTCAATCAAAACATCATTATTATCCGCGTAGTCACAGTCCATAGCTAAGATTTTGAGATCCTTAACAAAGTTATCAAAAGTTTCGGCTTTTTTTGTGTTCTTTGGTGAAGTCTGAATCTTGCCATTTGCTTGTTTTTCTTAGGGCGAACGTAGTTTTCTAATTTGTCCAAAATTTTCTTTGGGTCGTCCTTTTCAAACACAAAAGTCTTGTACACTTCCCTACCTTCTTGTCCAGTCAACATGCCGATCCATCCTGCCTTTTGTATGGCATCGGATTTCGCTAGTGGCCCTTCGAAGATGGAACCCACGTGTTGCTTGAACCGACAAAATTCCTGGTACAGATCTCCGGCTTGCCAGTCGAATTTTGGACTGATCGAACAGAAGAGTTGCCATTCCGAATTCGATTGTCTTCTGACACCATGTAATATATCAGTAACAGACACCGGTTCATCGGTTGGGTGTATGAAACAGAATTTACTGGCATTCAGACATGGCGGTAAAATACAGAAATAATAAGGGCAGATAACCCCAACTTCCGTTAATAGATAAGTCATACCATTATTAGACAAGTCATACATCAACATTCTAAAGAACATTACACTGCTTTTCAAGCAGGGGGTATAATGATGATACAAGGTTATTAACAGTCAAATACTGACCGATGAGGTTCATAAAAGTTAAAAAAATATATATTTACACATTATATTGTCTACGGATTTTTCCTTTTTTTCCGAATACGACAAAAAAGCACGCAATGTAATTGGACGACACGGAATCGAATCCAAACGTTAATGTATTTAGAGGCTCATATTTGCTTTACTTCCGATTTGTGCTGTTTCAATGAAATTTTGAAATTGTTTCCTATTTATGATCTCGATGAACCAGTCATATTCTGAACATACTTAGATTTATATTGAGCAGAGCAGACCGTAAACACTTTGCTTAATATAGAATACAACGCATTAAATTTGTTTTCCAGGTCGATGCACATGTGACAATTTGTAAATGCATATATTAAATTTCAAATGACATAATGTTACATAATTTTGCTTTTTAAAGACATATATCTAGGAAAGTTATGCAATGAGATAGTACGTAAAAGTAAAAAAGCGAAGTAAATGGTTGATACAAGGTTCATTGTTAAAAAAGCACATTTCATAGATTATTGAACACAGATATCCCCAGTTGAATCGATAACATCGTGGCTTTAAATGTGCGTGTACAATTCAGACTTGTATGAATTTAGTAGACTGATTAATTGTAGTTATATTAATGAAATACCTGTTGGAATATATACAAGGATTTATTGATCTCATCAAAAGTAACTTCTTTGATCAGATGTTAAACACAAGTTTAAGGAAGTGTCCATATGGGGACTGGGAGAGAGCATCAAAGATGACGTGCAGTCCTTCAGAGAACTTTCATTGTTTACAAGACGAATTTGGTGGCTATGCACAGAACCAATATGGGTTGAAAAAGGTTTCGAATTTACAGTTATTCACATATATTCTCTTTCTTAATGATGAAAAAAAGATCATTGTTGTATATATGTTTTATTCTTTCACTAAAAATGTATCAAATATGTTTAAACGATAACCAATTCTTTATAATGTACCTTAATTATAATAATAGGTAGATGCCCTGTTTACAACTCTGGAGCCAAAAAATTGGATTCTATTTTCTGCGATGCGATAAACTGCCCCACAGAGAATTACAGATCGAATTACGTTTATATAAGTATGTAGTGTTTGCAGCATAATTGTCTGTATATTTAATGATTAAAGCTACTCTTTGTTTTGTATGAAGCTCTGCAGACATAAAGGTAATAAAAGTTGAAAAATGCTATTTCTTCATGAACAGAGAATAAGTCTTGCCTGCATAGAGAAATAACGATCTTATTCAATAATTGCTTAGATAAACATTAACCGTTCGATATTTTTAAACGGTTCTTTATGTAAAACTAGATTTAAAATTCTTTGCTCTGTTTAGGTCTGCTCTGACAAATTGTGCAGCGGATCGTTTCCAAATCTTTAAACTGCCGGTACAAAAATAGCCGTTATTCTGCAAAATAAACTGAGATTACACTAAAATTTAAATCACAACTAGCATTTTATTCTGACATAATAACGATTTTTCAAGTAAAGATTAAATCTTGAGACATATTTTCGCAATTTGAGTTCAATAGTTTAACCATTAATCATGCTTTTTTTAGAAAATGGCTGTCGCTTCAACATAGAAAACATGTGAGTTTACTTTTCAAAAAGCATGATTTTGGGCATTACCTTCTGTCTGGAGGTCACCATCTCCTGTGCTTTCTGACTATACACCCAAAAGAATTGTAAATTATAATATGTGTGTTTTGGATGAAAATCTATAAGTAAGATTTCTGTCCAAAATACAATTAGGTCAGTTCACATTTTTTTTTTGTTTTAATTCTGAAAATATTGATTTTGTATTTTAAATATTTTTCATATCATCTGATATAATTACTTTCTTCAAATCAAGCCTGATTTTTTTTTTCAATATAAATGTGCATGGACACAGATTTGAAATTAATATTTTCTGTATAATATAAATATTACGACTTTAATAGCATTTCACACAAAAATAAATTTAAAAAATCTTATTTCATCTAAGAGTTATTAAAACTTCAAATGTTTAGAAGGTTTTGATTGACACACCCTTGCACTTTCACAAATTTTAATTTTATTCTTTATACTTAGGAAAAGTGCCAATCTTGTGGCGTATAAATGAAAAATATTTAAAACTACAATCCAAAAAATTCAGAGTAGAAGTTTTCGAAAATAAAACATACACATAGTATATTATCAGTCCCTGTAGTTGTGGTGAGCAGACTAACAAATGAATGCACCCGATGAATCGTTAACATCGACAATAACGGAGCTCGTGCCCTGTTTAGAAAAACTGTATACGTTTCACGGGTGTGATGGATTTGTTAAACTCTGTATACAACACATAGCTCGCAATGATGATATTCGTGAAGGAATTTTGCTTTCTAACATTTCTACTCTGAATATAATTATTTTTCTGGATTATGGTTTTAATATTTCACAACTAGATTGCCACCTTTTCCTAAGTATTTAGAATTAAAGTAAAATTTGTGCGAGTGCAAGGATGTGTCTATCAAACCCATCCAAATATTTGAAATTCAATAACTTTAAGTTGAAATCAAATTTGAAATATGTTTTGTGTGAAATGCTATTTAGATATATTCTCGTCTATTATACAGAGAATATTAACTCCAAATCTGTGTCCATGACCTTAAAACCAATTGTCGCAATTATTCTTTTGCTTGCTGGAATCATCCTGATTACATATTTTAGAAGGCGGCGTAAGTACATGTATATGTTAATTGTTTCCATGTAAGAATACAAAACTAGAGAAAAGGAAGAAATAGAAAAGTTCTGATTTTTCTCTTATTTAAGTGCAGATGGGATTTATTAATTATTATTAACTTTTTTGAATAATGTTTTCTCCCTTGATAGCGAAAAAAATTAAAAATAAAAACAGCACAGTTAGCACTGATACTGATGTCACCAAAACACTGCATGTGGAGTACGTAGCAATAATTGTTGTCGCAATTATTCTTTTGCTTGCTGGAATCATCCTGATTATATATTTTAGAAGGCGGCGTAAGTATATGTTAATTGTTTCCATGTAAGAATACATAACTACAGAGATTGTAGATTATAATATGTGTGTTATAATTCTTTTCAACATAATTCTTCATAGATTTAATAAAAGTTTAGGTACATGTAGATGTTTACCTGATACAACCTTTGTACATTAAACCTAATTCTAAACAATAATATTCACACAGGTTATCTTTCAGACTGATTAATAACAGGCCATTTATTAAAAAAAACTCGAATATTGTTATCTCCTAACAAATACATTTAATGATTTTATTTAAAACGAAAAGTTAAACATGGCTTCCTAGAGTCACATCAAAATCTGTATTTGGTATTACTTATCAAATGTATGAAATAAAAAAGAACAATTTTTTTAACATAGGTAATTTTCATAAAGAGGTACCGACATCAGAACATAATGAAGAAGGAAATATTAACCTTTCCCTTCTAATGGACACTTCAAGTGATACATATACCCGCGCAGGAAGTTGTCTTGCTACGAAGAGGTTTGTTGTTTTGAGAGGAGTTCAGGGATCTGGCAAAACATATTTAGCAAAGAATTTAGCTGACACTTTAAACCAAATATCTAATGCCGAATGTCAAGTACATTGGACCCATGATATACCTGTTCTTAAAAATGAAAATGAAAATGATAAACTCCTAGTTTTGGATGACATCTTTTATGAATTGCAGTCCAAGGATGAAATTCAGGCTATAATAAAAAGAGTAGAGACGCTCTATAAAAATGTTTGCTCGTCAAAAAGCCTTTATGTTATTGTCACAGTACCAACACTCGCATGGAAAGGAAATTCAGATCATTTTCAAAATAAGAAGTGTTTTTATAATTATGTCGATCTCGATACCTTAAGTAAAGAGGAAAGAATAGAGATTTTAAATCATCATCTAAGCCGTAGTTCTATTAAAGAAGAAGGAGATCTAACTGTGGGTAAACTCAAAATTCGGAAAAGTATAAAATCGGCCATCGTAAATTTCGAACGATATGACTATTTGGGATTTCCCTCTTGTGCAGCTTGGATCAGTAAAATACAGAATCAGTTTGAGTTGAATGAAGCAGACCGATTTCTAAAAGTACCAATAACGAAGATTAAATGCGAAATTTATTATTTACATAGCGCAAAAAAATTCAAAGAAAGAAAAATGTTTTTATTACTTACTTTCATGGCTTTCAATGATGGAAAACTGAACGTCAGAGAACACGATGATGATTTACTAATCGATTTTGCCCGAATTTTATTTCCAAAAGATAACTGTAGAGATTTTACTTTACAGGAAAACGACCCAAGTCTTTTTTCACTACAGGAAAAGTATATTTGGCATGTATCTGATGGAATCTATGATTTTTACTTGGATGTTGTGAGAAAAATAGTGTTTGTAGTAGCCCTAGAAAAAAAGAAAGAAGATTTAATGAAGAAAGTGAGCCAAGAAATGTGGAAGCGATTTGTTGTTCAAAGAGAAAATTTGCCATCTGATTTGACAGTTGGTGAACTCTCATATATGTTTATTAAATTTGAACAAATGTAATATAATTGTTAATATGCATAGCTATTTATATTATGTTTTTTTTTAATTTTGTCTCTAGACAATGAGGACCAGATGTAAGTTTTGAACACCGAAATGAATTTGCATTTTTTTAAAAAGGTCAATTAAAATGACAAAACAGTTTTTTTTTGAATTTATTCAAATTCTGAAGTGATGCTGTTTTAACCCATAATACCAGAAATTTTGGTCATCAGGTTTTTTATGAAGAAGAAGTCGTGATGATTGCCATTAAGCAGATCGAAATTTATGTAAACACTAGAATTTGCTTACGTCCTAAAATGAGATATTCAGGTTAGCACTACAAATAATATTTCTAAAAAACGTCAAAGGTAACATCAGGTGCCTCAAGGGAGTTAACACTCACACACACACACACACACACGCACACGTACACGCACTCTCTCTCTCTCTCTCTCACACACACACACACACACAATAATAACAAAGAATAAAAAAGTAGGCAGAATGAGAATAAAGTAATATATATATAGATTCTGGCGGTGATTCCCTTCCATAAAATACACAGACAAATCATTTCCTGAATCCACTTCTTCTTAATTTTTTTTAAATAAAATATATCATAAGCATACTTTAAGAAAAAAAGCTGGACCTTAATCTCCATTTAGCGAAGCAAGTGTTGATTGCTGTCAGATATTTCGGATTCATTTAAGTAGGTATTGTTTCTCATTTGAAAATTAAACATTGTCAGTAATTTTAAGGACAGTTAAACTACTCTCCTGTTTATCTACGAGGGTCATTCAAAAAATACGTACACAATGTTCCTCATAGTCATATACTTATTACAAGATTATAGATCAACACATTTTCGTAAAGAAAAACATTTATTTTGTCGAAGTGTGAAGTTTCATTCCATTTGATTAAAATAAAAATCAGGCTAGCCAATTTTTAAAACAACATGTTTTGTTACTACGGAGCACGATTGTAACAAAAACAACATCGAGAAAGTTTCTCAAAATAACTCTGGTTTTCCTTTTCAATACAGTTTGTAGCGTCTTGTCCATTCATAAAAACGTATCCATAAAATTGAACACCTAGTTTGCTTACGATTGTGCAGATAGCTTGAACTAGATTGTCATTGTTTTCAAATTCCTTAGGCCTGCCGCGGAACTCGATTAGTTCCGCAACCGTGAAGTGCACATCACGTCTAATGACGTTCCGACCTCTTTTGACAAGATTTTTAACTATTATCTGTTTCTTTGCAGATCATTCATCGTCTAATTTAAACTTGCTACCACTCACAAATTGCATTTTCCATGTTATACAAATACACGGCTTATTTTTCATACATTTTTGCCTTTTTGAATTAGGTCCGTATGCATTTAGAAAGTGATATCTTTTAACCGGAACGATATATTACACTACCTGTTTGCATCTTAAAAGTATACACGCTATAACTTGCGCCAGTTAAAATACAATTGGAAATTGATATAAGTTTATCAATAAAAGTTACGAAAATACTGTAAATTACACCATTAAAATTACAAAGTTACAAAGTTATCACATTATAATTATTTATTATCCTGCAAGGAAAGAAAAATAGCTATTTTAAATAGATTCATAACGTGACACCGTCGCTACTTTTAGTTTGATAAACACACGTGGCGTAAAGAAAACAAGGTAGGCCGTTTGAGATACTACTCAGTTTTAACCTTGATGGCAAGCATCTTACTCTTATTGGTACTTATCTTTTAATGTATTCAGTTTCAACTATCTTTTCTGTTATGACGCACATTGACCTTATATTAATAATTGTTGTCAAAATGCAACATACCGCGTTGTCTGTAATTTCCCGTGGACATGTGTTTCTATATATAGGCCTACTGTTTACGCACTTCCTTCATCAATATTCATGAAAAGATTGAATTCTTAATTCCTAGATATGTTTAATTGTTTTGTTATTACAACAACATCTATAGTACAATTTTGTGGAAAGTATTATTTTTCATTACACTTCATGTGTTTTAAATCATTAATCATTTTGATTCACACAAAATTCGGCGTTCATATAGCGTATATGACTTTAAGCAAAATAGCAAAACTGAATTACAACATGTAAATTTTATTTTGATTCAGCTCTATTTATTCGAATTCTGGCTATTATTACTATAAATTAAAACATTTTTGTTATGTAATCCTTTGTGTTTTAGTACATTATATAGCATAATATATTTGGATATTTAAAACCTGTACATTAAGTCACCTGTAACTGTACATTAAGTTGACAAAACTCTCAATTCTTAACTTAATCTACAGCTTTTTGTCAACTTAATGTACAATTACAGGTAACTTAATGTACAGGTTTTAAATGTTGAAAACAATACATAAAATGCAAAACATTCTCTGTACTTCATCATGTTCATTAGTAATGAAAAGAAGCAAATAATTTTCTTAATTCAATACACAATTATGCAAAAATATCAAACATTTGTATATGAAAACTTCAACAGTATATCCTCTTTGGAATTGGCAGATCCAATGCAAAAATGTGATATCCTGATGGATAATGATTTTAGAACATCCACATCCAGATTTTTTTTTTATTAATAAACAAACGTCTCATCCTCTTCACAACAGTTGTAAATGACGTAGTAGATCCATTCCATGAATGTTTAAAAAAATATCCAATAACAATTTAAATTTTAAAAGAGAATTAAGGCATATTTCCTGATGAAATGATAACCTCACTAGATGTACTGCAGGCGGAATCATTTTTGGGACAGGGATCACAAATTTTCATCTTTTCCATACACTTGCCATTATCTGAATACCCATATTTCCATGAATTATTTCATTCACTCTCTGCTACTATTCATTGTTGGTTCAATTGTAGGATAAAACTGTAATAGATTTGTGTCCCGTTTTCTCTCTTATTAGCTGTTTCTAATCTCAGCTTCATACAAGCGGGTCACCGCTGTTGTTCTCAAAGAATGTTTCGTATATATGTCCCTTAAATCCTGATTGTTCACAAAGATTGCGATACTTCTTGTCAAAACTTGAACACTAACATCAGATTCTGCATACCTTCAGGCTTCTGTTTGTGTCTACCTACTTTTGAGTATTTACCGACCTTTTTCCTGTATTTTGGAGAAATATGCATTACTTTCTCCATCCGATGAGGACATCCTCTTTCATGATGCTTTACATGGGAAATGGTCAGAAATCAAGTGAGCTATCATTTAAATCTAAATTTACCTGGCACTGTCCATTAAGTTACACAATACAGCTATATTGTTTTCACCTCTCACTCTCTGGACAATCAAGTGTATGACGTAATCAAAGCAAATACATCACCATCACCTGGGACAGTTTATTAGGTTAACAATAGAGAAAATGTTTTAAGTAGGATAAAGTCCTCTAACTGTCCATTCTGTGAGAGAAAAAAACTATTGGAAATGTTTTAAGTAAGTTATAAGCCTCAAACTGACCATTATGTCAGATATTAGACTCTCTTCGGCGCTAACGCGCCTCGGGTCGTCTAATATCTGACATAACGGAGAGTTTTCGGCTTATAACCATTACTTACACTTCATGTGTTTTAAATCATTAATCATTTTGATTCACACAAATTCGGCGTTCATATAGCGTATATGACTTTAAGCAAAATAGCAAAACTGAATTACAACATGTAAATTTTATTTTGATTCAGCTCTATTTATTCGAATTCTGGCTATTATTACTATAAAGTAAAAATACTTGAAGTCAATTATTCTATTTTGACGTTGCTCCGTGACCTTTTTTTGCTGTTCTGAATCCTTGATAATTCAAATAAAAGAGAAGATATATTCCTATTTTTTAACTCAAATTATTGGAATTTGTTGGTAAAATATGTGTAATAAATTTGGATCTTATATGACGTTAAATACAAAAAGTTAGGACAAAAGTCTACGAACTTTTTGTATGACCCTCATACATTGTACATAAGTTTATATGAACATCGGCATTTAATTCATCTTTAGTGTGCAGCCACATGAGACACAACTTGTCATTTGCCAGCACACAAAAAAAGACCTACTTGAACTTATGTAAACATAAGAATTTTATAAAGTAATCGTCTGAAGATTTACAATACCTCCAGTTTTAATTAACATCTGCATTCATCAAATGTGGAACTCAAGTATAAGACAGTGTCCCTATGACCGCTGGGAAGAAAGAGCACTGTCTACTTGCAACCCTTTGCATTTAGAGAAATTTCACGGTTTATAAGATGAATTTCAACGGATCGGATGGATATGTATTAAACCAATTTTGATACAGTGTGGTATGTGACCGAATTTTTATCCATTCTTTATGAAATTGTCAATGTGTGAAAATATAGTTTAGTACTCTTAAATTACATACTGATAATGGTCATTATTAATAAGGTAAATGTCCAGTTTACAACACCGTGGCAAAAAAGTTTAATGTTAAAACCTATACTGGAGACGACTGCCCTACAAAGGTTTACATGTCAAACGATGTTTTTGCATGTAAGTACTTTGGTTTAATATTTAAATTTAATAAAATTGTTTTTTTTTGCATATTTACAAATGCTAGCATAGAATAATTTTTGGAAAATTTTTGCCCTTTGTCTTTCGCTTAAGAAGAAAGAAACGTGTCAAAAATCTAAAAACATGACTCAAAGAGAAAAATGCCAACCTTGAGCTTTAGTTTTTAGCCTTAAAGTCTACAGGGGTATAATATTTATGGTCCTACATTTCATTTCAAAAAGAAACTGATGTATTATCTAAATTCATTTCATTTCAAGGAGAACCTAATGTATTATCTGAAGACTATGCATGCAATATATGAAGTTCTGACTTAAGTCTTCGATCTTTTGACCTCAAAATTAATTGCCGTCTTTTTTCAAGTCAAGCAAGGAACACACGACGGGTGTGACCGATCGGGAGGGGATGCTCACTCTTAGATGGCACCCGATCCCATGTTTGATGTTTTAGAGGTCCATGTTTGCTCTGATCCTAATTTGTAATGTTTGATAGACTTCTGAGCTTGAACACTGTTCGTTATATACACACACTTCACTGACTAAACGTATAAGTCTGCATCTCGAAACCTTAAAGAGAAATAAAGTTAAAACAACGACACCATTTTATGCAAGACATATGAAATTTTGTCCATGACATTTAAATCTAAAACTTGATAAAGGCATTCTTTAAGTCATTTGGAAAAATTTGGAAAAATGCACACGAAAAATATTGTTAAAAGCAAAGCCGCGATTAGTCATTTATATGTAAGTGTCCTCAGCTGGTAGGGATAATTATAGTTTGTTTAAATCATGTACTTTTCGTGTAGTATTAGGTCACAGTAGGGTTGATTGGCTAATACCAGGGATGAGAATTAACAATGGTTTAAACCGCATTTTCTGCTTAAGGAAATACTACACATTCTTTTTTAACTGGAAAATATTAGGGAATACAAAGTAAAAGCTTTGCTTTTTATCTCTTTGATTTATTCAATCTTATGCAAAAAGAAATTAACAGAAAATATGAAATCAATAATACTAATTTGGCTCAAACTGCAATTGAACATATTTGGAATGCATCAGTACTCCCCTTCCCATAAGAATTAGCAGAAGCAGTGTTTATGTTTTCTTGCCCGCATACATGTACCAAAAACAAAAAAGAAGATATTAATTCAAGTTTCCTTTTAGGTTTAAAAACTATTAAGTTCATTATGTATAAATCCAAGAACAAAACAAACTGTTTTCAATCCGTCTATAAACAATACAATCAATCATGTTTCTTTGATAATTTTTTAAAACATTGTTCTTTTGTTTTGCGATATAATTACTTTTTCTTAAGTTTTAAATTTACAGCGTGCATATTCTGTATTTGAATGTGTAAATTTTACAAATTAAAGTGTAAAATTTACACTTTAAAGTGTAAATTTTACACTTTAATCTGTAAATCTTACACTTTAAAGTGTAAAATTTGAAAAAAAAGTGAAGTGTGCAAGTGGCACTAATACGCTTCCGTACCCATCTTCGGTTACCCATCCGATAACTACTACATTTGTAGAGTAGCGAAGAAGTGTCAGCTCCCAAATAAAATTTGTATAAAATGTAGAAAAGTGTTAAATTTCTCATATCTGATAATGAATATTTTACGGTTTATTCACTGATTTATGGTTATAATTATACAAACTGTTATACTGTGTAAAATAGTATCTTTTTATCATGATTCATTTGAAATTACATAAAAATGTAAAAAAAAAAAATAATGAACATTCAAAATTTTGCTGAATTAACAATGTAAAAATGACCACAATGAACAGTCGTCCATCGATTAAAAAATATGAGCAATACAAGCCTATGAAGAGGGCATGGACCCTTGAAAATTCCAGAGGTGGGATCAGGTGCCTTGGCGGAGTGCGCCTTGGGTCCTTTGAATGAACAGGGATACATTCATTATTATGCAATTTATTTGAATGAAGATGAAATTTTTTCAATCATAGGTCATTCACATCGAAGAGTACCAACAACAGAACATGATAGAGAAGAAGATATTAATCTTTCCATTCTAATGGACACTTTAAATGATACATATACCCGCGCAGGAAGTTGTCTTGCTACAAAGAGGTTTGTTGTTCTGAGAGGAGTTCTGGGATCTGGCAAAACATATTTAGCTAAGAAATTAGCTGACAATGTAAACCAGATATCTAATGCCAATTGCGAATTACACTGGATCAATGACTTACTGGAAAACGAAATACCCAGATTAACAAGCAAAAAACTGCTAGTTTTAGACGATGTTTTCTATGAACTACAATCCATTGATGAAATTCAGGCTGTCATTAAGAAAGTGAAAGAGCTCTTTGATTATGTTTGTTCTTCTAATAGCTTTTATGCTATTGTAACAATACCAACACTTGTATGGAAGAGAAATTCGGATAGTTTTCAAAATACAAAATGTTTTTAATATCATTTCGACCTAGATACACGGAGTACAGAGGAAAAGGAAAATATTTTACAATATCATTTAAGCCTTAGTGGTATAAAAGAAGAAGGAGATTCAAATGAGGGTAAACTTATAATGAGACACGACGTTAAATCGACTATTATAAATTTCAAAAGATATGACTACATCGGATATCCCTCTTGTGTAGCTTGGATTTGTAAAATGCAGAAGCAATTTGATTTGCACAACGCAGGCAAATTTATTGAAGTTCAAATAACGAAGATCAAAAGTGAGATATATAAGTTACGTAACTCTCAAAATATTTTAGAAAGGAAAAAGTTTTTACTTTTCGCTTATATGGCTTTCAGAGATGAAAAACTGAACATCAGATCTAGAGAAGTCGACGAAGATCTATTCATGTATTTGGCAAGAATTTTATTTCCATTTGATAAATATAGAGAGTTAGCTCTTCAAGAAGACGATCCAAGTGTCTTATCTCTAAAGGAAAAGTACATAAGACTTATATCCGATGGTATCTATGAATTTTACATAGATGTTGTGAGAAAAATAGTCTTTGTAGTAGCCTTGGAAAAAAACGTAGAAGCTTTAAAAGAGAAAGTGAGCCAAGACATGTGGAAGCGTGTTGTTGTCCAAAGAGAAAAAATGCCTTCTGATTTGACAGTTGGTGAACTTTCACATATGTTTATTGAATTATAATAAAATTGTAGAAACCTTCAAGAACATAACAAATATTTTGTATTAAACATTAACATTAGGGGACAATCTCGTCGACTTTTTAAAAAAATTATATTTATGTTGACAAAGTTCATTCAAAGTATACCGGTATCAGACGAAGAAAATTAAATAAACTCCGGTATCAATTTTACTTATTTTATATATAGTTTTCATAAATATAAACAAAATATTTGCAAATGTAATACAAAATTGATGGTAGCTCGATTTTATGACCATATTCCTGTTTTTACTTTTCTTGGGCGTATGCTTCCTCGTGGAAGTATAATATAGACTTATTGTCGAACTTTAGGATAAACATTCCTATTAAAAACTAATAATTTCTATTTTTGCAACTGTCACAATTGTCTCTTATATATATAATAACATGTCCAAGATGCAAAAAAGTTTATTCAAAAAAGAGATTCAAAACATTGATTACATAAAAAATAACTTTATTTGCAAAATGCAAAGCGATGGTATCCGTGAATTTTACAAGATGTTTTGGCTATTCCCCATTTAAATTTTCATATATAAACGTATCGACATTATCAACATAGAATCTAATGTATATTATTCTTTTTTTCTCACTGAAACATGTTTGACTCTGCTGACTAATTGCATGTACAGTGTATGAGAAAAAGACAGAATTAGCTAATTAATAAGATTCAGTTGGATGGAGACCCAACTTCTCCACTTGAGCTTAACTCGGTAAGTTTTAGAGGTCCTTGTTAGCATTGCTCGCAATTCGACTTTGAGAATACTAGTTTTCCCATTTCAATGCCTATCCCAGTATTTAAAAAAAATCAAGTCAATCTTCAATATTGCAGCTTTCTTTTTTCATGTCTAATTCATTAACGCGCATTGACGCCCTCTACCACCTTTTCAGAATTTCATATAGTAAACTGTTTTTGTTGTTGTAAATAATGGGATACAAGATGGGTACCCCAAAGCGTAACAGACGGACGGACGTACAGACGGACGGAATTAACGATTACTATATACCCTCCCACTTTTCAAGCGGGGGGTATAAAAACTTCAATTAACATTACTTGACAATGCTTTCATATAAATATGGCTGTGGCTTTGCTGTTCCGAAGATGAATTTTTTTTAAAAAAAATTTTAATTCCTTCTTTTTCTTATGACTAATTTTGCCCAGAGTCACAAATGATTCCCCTGATGGTGAGAAATTTTTGTATTTACCAGTAATATTTGATATTTCCTAGAAAATACCGGGAAATAAGAAGCAGCTTCATATTTTATGATTTGATAATATTTGTCGGAGTACATATATGAAGACTTAGTATATATCATAATGGTTAAGATATCTGTCTGGTTTCATTGTCCCGGATTTAAAAGTTTCTGGGATCTAATTAGTTAATTTAATATACTTATATGGCATATATTTATATACTTATCATTGGTGTCAGCTGTTTCATGCTTGAGTCATACGCAGTCTATAAAGGTTCAATAAGTGAACGAAAATGTAGAAAATTGTTAAATATAGGATCTCCCATGGTTTGTGGTTTGATATGATTTTTATCCAACGAGTTGTGTGTTTTCTATCTCCGAGCCTTGGCGAGGGGATAGAAAACACACAACGAGTTGGATAAAAATCATATCAAATCACAAACCATGGGAGATTCTTTTTATCACATATTTTTGTTCACTATAAATGTGTATTTTGTCGTTATTTCTAATTCAAATTTCCTTTTCGGTTACCTCGGACCAAATAACGTAATAAATAAAGCTACGCTGTATGAAATAGTTCGTACAAATATAAAAGAAAGAAAATATTTCAGCACTTATTTTTTTTAATTTATGAATGAAATCTTGTAAAAATACATCAAATAATGTGAAATTTGACAAATTAAGTCATTATCTTCATCATACACATGTATTTGTTTATTTACTTTACGTCACGCGGCGTAGGAATACATAGTGTTGATACGAAAACGATATCACATGAGCTATATCAACGGGATAAAGGGGGAAATATGTGATAAATACAGAATATGCACGCTGTAAATTTAAAACTTAAGAAAAAGTAATTATATCGCAAAACAAAAGAACAATGTTTTAAAAAATTATCAAAGAAACATGATTGATTGTATTGTTTATAGACGGATTGAAAACAGTTTGTTTTGTTCTTGGATTTATACATAATGAACTTAATAGTTTTTAAACCTAAAAGGAAACTTGAATTAATATCTTCTTTTTTGTTTTTGGTACATGTATGCGGGCAAGAAAACATAAACACTGCTTCTGCTAATTCTTATGGGAAGGGGAGTACTGATGCATTCCAAATATGTTCAATTGCAGTTTGAGCCAAATTAGTATTATTGATTTCATATTTTCTGTTAATTTCTTTTTGCATAAGATTGAATAAATCAAAGAGATAAAAAGCAAAGCTTTTACTTTGTATTCCCTAATATTTTCCAGTTAAAAAAGAATGTGTAGTATTTCCTTAAGCAGAAAATGCGGTTTAAACCATTGTTAATTCTCATCCCTGGTATTAGCCAATCAACCCTACTGTGACCTAATACTACACGAAAAGTACATGATTTAAACAAACTATAATTATCCCTACCAGCTGAGGACACTTACATATAAATGACTAATCGCGGCTTTGCTTTTAACAATATTTTTCGTGTGCATTTTTCCAAATTTTTCCAAATGACTTAAAGAATGCCTTTATCAAGTTTTAGATTTAAATGTCATGGACAAAATTTCATATGTCTTGCATAAAATGGTGTCGTTGTTTTAACTTTATTTCTCTTTAAGGTTTCGAGATGCAGACTTATACGTTTAGTCAGTGAAGTGTGTGTATATAACGAACAGTGTTCAAGCTCAGAAGTCTATCAAACATTACAAATTAGGATCAGAGCAAACATGGACCTCTAAAACATCAAACATGGGATCGGGTGCCATCTAAGAGTGAGCATCCCCTCCCGATCGGTCAAACCCGTCGTGTGTTCCTTGCTTGACTTGAAAAAAGACGGCAATTAATTTTTAGGTCAAAAGATCGAAGACATAAGTCAGAACTTCATATATTGCATGCATAGTCTTCAGATAATACATTAGGTTCTCCTTGAAATGAAATGAATTTAGATAATACATCAGTTTCTTTTTGAAATGAAATGTAGGACCATAAATATTATACCCCTGTAGACTTTAAGGCTAAAAACTAAAGCTCAAGGTTGGCATTTTTCTCTTTGAGTCATGTTTTTAGATTTTTGACACGTTTCTTTCTTCTTAAGCGAAAGACAAAAGGCAAAAATTTTCCACAAATTATTCTATGCTAGCATTTGTAAATATGCAAAAAAAAAACAATTTTATTAAATCTAAATATTAAACCAAAGTACTTACATGCAAAAACATCGTTTGACATGTAAACCTTTGTAGGGCAGTCGTCTCCAGTATAGGTTTTAACATTAAACTTTTTTGCCACGGTGTTGTAAACTGGACATTTACCTTATTAATAATGACCAATTCAATTAGATACGTGAGATACAAAATGCAAATTCCATTATCAGTATGTAATTTAAGAGTACTAAACTATATTTTCACACATTGACAATTTCATAAAGAATGGATAAAAATTCGGTCACATACCACACTGTATCAAAATTGGTTTAATACATATCCATCCGATCCGTTGAAATTCATCTTATAAACCGTGAAATTTCTCTAAATGCAAAGGGTTGCAAGTAGACAGTGCTCTTTCTTCCCAGCGGTCATAGGGACACTGTCTTATACTTGAGTTCCACATTTGATGAATGCAGATGTTAATTAAAACTGGAGGTATTGTAAATCTTCAGACGATTACTTTATAAAATTCTTATGTTTACATAAGTTCAAGTAGGTCTTTTTTTGTGTGCTGGCAAATGACAAGTTGTGTCTCATGTGGCTGCACACTAAAGATGAATTAAATGCCGATGTTCATATAAACTTATGTACAATGTATGAGGGTCATACAAAAAGTTCGTAGACTTTTGTCCTAACTTTTTGTATTTAACGTCATATAAGATCCAAATTTATTACACATATTTTACCAACAAATTCCAATAATTTGAGTTAAAAAATAGGAATATATCTTCTCTTTAATTTGAATTATCAAGGATTCAGAACAGCAAAAATGGGGTCACGGAGCAACGTCAAAATAGAATAATTGACTTAAAGTATTTTTACGTAAAGGAGAAAGTCCGAAAATTGTCCATTCTGTGAGAGAAAGAACTGTTCGAGGCCCGAAGGGCCGAGAATAGTTTTTTTCTCTCACAGAATGGACAGTTAGAGGACTTTATCCTACTTAAAACATTTTCTCTATTGTTAACCTAATAAACTGTCCCAGGTGATGGTGATGTATTTGCTTTGATTACGTCATACACTTGATTGTCCAGAGAGTGAGAGGTGAAAACAATATAGCTGTATTGTGTAACTTAATGGACAGTGCCAGGTAAATTTAGATTTAAATGATAGCTCACTTGATTTCTGACCATTTCCCATGTAAAGCATCATGAAAGAGGATGTCCTCATCGGATGGAGAAAGTAATGCATATTTCTCCAAAATACAGGAAAAAGGTCGGTAAATACTCAAAAGTAGGTAGACACAAACAGAAGCCTGAAGGTATGCAGAATCTGATGTTAGTGTTCAAGTTTTGACAAGAAGTATCGCAATCTTTGTGAACAA
The DNA here is from genome assembly GCA_003671525.1 of Saccostrea glomerata. Lineage (NCBI taxonomy): Eukaryota > Metazoa > Mollusca > Bivalvia > Ostreida > Ostreidae > Saccostrea > Saccostrea glomerata. Next base: position 72,532 of record PRKT01000570.1, on the reverse strand, counting down.
TCAGGATTTAAGGGACATATATACGAAACATTCTTTGAGAACAACAGCGGTGACCCGCTTGTATGAAGCTGAGATTAGAAACAGCTAATAAGAGAGAAAACGGGACACAAATCTATTACAGTTTTATCCTACAATTGAACCAACAATGAATAGTAGCAGAGAGTGAATGAAATAATTCATGGAAATATGGGTATTCAGATAATGGCAAGTGTATGGAAAAGATGAAAATTTGTGATCCCTGTCCCAAAAATGATTCCGCCTGCAGTACATCTAGTGAGGTTATCATTTCATCAGGAAATATGCCTTAATTCTCTTTTAAAATTTAAATTGTTATTGGATATTTTTTTAAACATTCATGGAATGGATCTACTACGTCATTTACAACTGTTGTGAAGAGGATGAGACGTTTGTTTATTAATAAAAAAAAAATCTGGATGTGGATGTTCTAAAATCATTATCCATCAGGATATCACATTTTTGCATTGGATCTGCCAATTCCAAAGAGGATATACTGTTGAAGTTTTCATATACAAATGTTTGATATTTTTGCATAATTGTGTATTGAATTAAGAAAATTATTTGCTTCTTTTCATTACTAATGAACATGATGAAGTACAGAGAATGTTTTGCATTTTATGTATTGTTTTCAACATTTAAAACCTGTACATTAAGTTACCTGTAATTGTACATTAAGTTGACAAAAAGCTGTAGATTAAGTTAAGAATTGAGAGTTTTGTCAACTTAATGTACAGTTACAGGTGACTTAATGTACAGGTTTTAAATATCCAAATATATTATGCTATATAATGTACTAAAACACAAAGGATTACATAACAAAAATGTTTGTTTAAAATTTGTATCTCGTTTATCATAAATAACCGTTCATTTGATTTTTCCATAAACTTTTTACATTGTTTCTTATTTTATGCATCAAAAAGCCCATTTTTGTTGCCAGGCAACAGGTTCGATTTTAAAAAGAGCCCATGTATTTAACTTCAAATTCTAAAAGAGAAATACCTCTGCTTTTATGTGAGATACATGCAACAACCGTATTAATCTGGCCATTTTTAAAATTTGGCCTTGAATATTGCCAAAATCACGAAAAATGCTGAATCAGCAAAACTTGTAAAACATGTGTACCTTCCAATGTCTACCACAGAACTGACTTAAGACCTAAATATTTTTTATTACATTATTAGAACACAATAAATGTGTATCTTTTTAACACCCATAAGTAAGAATAATTCTCATGGTATTTACATGTTATTTTAAGCCTCAAAGATAGGTGATTTTTTGTCCTTCAACACTGAAAAATCCGCCGGTTGCTAAGGAAATTTCTTTGGCCGGGTTTCCATGGTTACCATGACTCAAAACATTTTTCATTTTACATACATTGTTCATACTTCAAAATAAATCTATGAGTGAAAAATCATCAAATTCTGAGAACCCTCATATATCACCCTTTGTCTGATTTTTATGTGGACTGGTACTTAATAAGTTTTTTTATCTTGAATAAAAAAAATGAATTCCAATTGTTTTGTAAAACACTTTTTCATTGGCTAATGCACAGATGTTTGAAGCAGTAAAACGACCATTAACGAGCGTGAAAGCTTTTTTATTGTGACGTCATAATAGAGCGACGCAAAAACACAATGCTCCATGACGTATTTCATGTTACAAAATTCATCAACATAAGACGTCAACATAATAACAAACAAAATGCATGGATTGCATTAGAATGGGAATAACTTATCTTCTAATCTGGTATTTGCTACCGTTAATGCTGATTTAACGGTCGCAAACATCCGTTTTACAGGCTCCGCTTACGCGTCGCCGGTAAAACTCAGTTTGCGACCGTTAAATCAGCATTTACGGTTGCAAATACCAAATTAGAAGATAGTTATTCCCTAAATCAAACCATTTCTCGAAAAAGAATTGCATGGATCATAAGTAATCATAGCATATCGCTAAAAATTAATTAACTTGATTACTTACTGAGTTTGCTCTAAATTTCACGGACAGATTATTTGCAGATTTCAAAAAGAACTGAAATTTACCAAAACACTTTATATCATTAATACTAGTTGCGAGTCATCCATTTGATTTCGTATTTCGTTACGATATTTTTACCGAAATTTAAACTTAATTTTGGATATGTGATAGACATTGACGATCATAAATCCGAGGAAGAAGATATCTCCACATTATCAATAACAAAGGACAAGAGCTAGCTGCAGTCGCCACAATCGAAGACTTGGATATTTCAGATACAGAGGACGTCATTCCCCCCGTAATTCATTTCCTATACAATTGATTCTTCGAATAAAATTATAGTCAGATTTATAGTTACATTTATGTGTAATTTTTGCAACAAAAAAAATAAATAAAAAATTGAAGACAATCTACTTATCTTACGAAATTATTTTCTTTGTCTACAGGTTATCATTGGAAAGAAGAAATCAACGAAGGATAATCTAAGGAGTGTTTCATCTGGTAGCATGGCCCTCATGGATGTCCCTAAGTATGCGGGGGCGTGGCCTCCAGTAGGGAAAGCTGTATCAGTTGGAAATATCACCATTAATATCCACTGGTATGCGTGAAGTAAATCCACATCTTGGAAAGCGTGTAGGAGGGCAGTGCCAGGAGGGAAGGGAAGGCGGAGGATTAGGTGGAAAGTGTTTCCACTGACCATTTCATTCTTTCTTTTTCTCTTGCACCGTCTGGGAACATCCCAAGGAATGTCAGGGGTGTTATTGATAGCTATCACGATTAGTTACCAATTTTATGTAATCAAAGGATGTTGAATTCATAATCGGTGGAATATATAGCTGCCTTTTTTTTTTAAGAAATCGAGAAAAGAAAACAAGATTGCTCTGTATCCATCACAAACTATGACTCAAATAATGGATATAACTTTTTCAACAATCACCTTAATGCATGTATCATGAATACATTATACATAGGTTATTTAATTAAAGTGCTATTTTGTGACAGCAAAAAGATGTCTATGTACTTTGTAATATTCGTTCAATATTCGATATCTACTTAATGATTGTATCATTAATGTTCAATTTTAATTCACACAGTAAACATTGTAAAAAAAAAAACACACACACACCTTTCTTGAATAAAATTCCAAACTTTTTTCACAGAATCATATGAAAATCTGCCTGTCTGATGTTTGAAAGTTAATATTTCTATACTATACATCCTTGAATATGGATAATTATCAATAATTTTATACAGCCCTACATGTGGTCCCTCTTTTCAAAGTATTGACACCCCTACTAATGTGTTCGGAACCTTTTATTTTTCTGTGTTCTGCAAATTATAAAACCCGATGAGTTCAGAGTAGCTCTGGCATTGGCTCTGGCGAGAGTTAGCGAGACTTCAGCGAGATAGGGTAAATTATTCACGGAAATGTGGCTAGGAAGTGACTAGCACGTGGAGGCATGGTAAACAGAAAAGTTTTGTTGCGTTTCAGTTTTCACCACCCTAGAATCAGCTGATAATGTCTGTAAAAATGTTCTTCAATCAATCGATCTCAAACTTAAATAAGTATTCTCTATAATACAATTTTCTGCAGTCATGAATTAAAATTCTTTTTGGGCAAATATTTTTGCATGGGAACCGGGACTATATTTTTTGGCGTCAGATTAGCAAATGAGACACCAGCATGATTTTAACTGACCAATCAGCTAAATGAGTATTGCATTATGGGTTACTACGAATACTACAGGAATTTTACGCTTGAAAAAAAGGAAAACCTTATGGTAAATGAAAAGCTTTTTTAAAAATATTATTTTCATGCTCATAATGACAAACAATTCATTAGTTAAATAAACGGCTGAATCTAGGTTTCTGAAAGTCATACTCCAAAAGCGAATTTTCGTCTGTATTAATTCCTTCGATGTACTTGCGGTGAATACAATTGCCGGGTGAATTCCCTGGCCAAACACGTGATCACGAACGTAAACAAAGTTTTGTCCATTTAAATACATAACAGCTACTCGATTTCCTTACCCTTAAAGCGCTGGTGTTCTGAACTAGACGCAAACTATATATTATTAAACATTTTTCATATTTAACAACAAATTAAAATCGCCCGTAACATCTTTCATAGTTTCGTATCTTTGTATTTTGTTTGTAAGGTAAAACATGGCTACTCACACAAGTAGAAACTTTATTTTTGTATGTTGTTTGGTGAGATTTGCATTAATGTAGTGCAAACATATTTCAAAAATTATGCAAACGATGGTCAGAGGGTCATCTTCATGTATCCGGTTAGTTCATATCTTAAAATGGAAATATTATGCAACAAAAACAAAACAATTGACATCGAACTTATCCATGTAACACGGGGCCCATGGGCCACATCGCTCACCTGAGCACTATGGCTAGGAAAAATCAATTCAGTAAATGCCTAAGTGGTCCCGATCCTAAAACAGGGTGGGGGGATGATTTGAACAAACTTGAATCTATGCATACTTGAACCTGCACTAACTAAGGGTGGTTACATATTTTTTGACTAACACAAATCTTTATCTAAAATACCTGAGGATGCTAACATTTGAACAAGACCAATCAAGATTTTTATATATTTTTCCTATATATATTCCTATGTAAAACTTTGATCATCCATTGTGGCTGTACCTCCGGGGGTCATGATTTGAACAAACTTGAATCTACACTACCTGAGGATGCTTCCATATAAACATGACCAATCATGGCTTTGCTGTTATTAAGAAGAAGATTTTTCCTATATATTCCTATGTAAAAAGTTGGTCGTCCATTGTGGCCCCACCCTACCACCGGGGGTCATGACTTGAATAAAGAACTGCGAACGATAGTATTGTTCTCCCGCCTACCTCCAAGTTAATTTTCAAAAGTTAACATATTCAAAGAATTTTTGAAATTTTTTATAGATAACTATATGAATTTTCATAAAACATTACTTATTTGGGAAAACAAAGAGAGATAACTCTAAAATTTTGGTAAAACTTGTGTTTTTCCCTATAGAAATCAATGGAAAACGGAAAATATTTTTAAAACATCTTTCCCCCCCGTGTCACAAAAATTCCTTCTTACAGGTAATATGGAATGGTATTTCACAAATTCATACCAAAGCTTTTTGTGTGACACGGGGGGGAACATATGTTTATTGACAAAAAACGAAAAAAAATGCTTATTTTCTACCAATTTCAAAGAGATATATAACTGAAACATTATATTTTATTGAAATATTTATGTTTTATTTATTTGCCTAAAACATAAGAAAAGATATAAGGAACATTTAATCATATCCAAGACTATTTCAAAATACGGTGATGCTTGAAACTCAGATTTCAATGGAAAATATCGTCTACCCCCCTTTTTTCAAGAGCTGGAATTATGGATAATTTACTGTTTAGTGCTGGTATTAACACGATTTATCAATTACCATTGAACTGTTCTTTGTATCAAACAAAGATTTTATGGCCAAATTGCTATTCATATTGAATTAAATGGTTCCAAAATGTAGGCGGGAATCGAGAGTTAGCGTGCGTGTTTCTTTGAATGTACACTACCTGAGGATGCTTCTACATAAGTTTCATCTTTCCTGGCCCAACGTTTTTACATTAATACCAGCTATTTATATTGATATATGGTGGCAAGAAGTATAAAATTCAAGTCTATCCCCCTCCCTTCCCCAAGTAAACTTTTGAGTGCTGAGCTGATTTGTTTTTACCTAGCCCATGTGCTCAGGTGAGCAATGTTGGAGGTTGCTCCCACTACTTTGATACGCGTTGCTATGGGCCTGTCCTCTGGGTAATAGCGTTTGAAGCTCCAGAGCTACAGATTCCTTGTGAACTGAATAAGTGTCAGCTTCCCAACAACAAGTTAAAGATACAAGCTTATAAATATCTTATCTTTTGAAAAATGGAAATTATCTCAAATGAACACAATATATGCTAGATAAACATTACCAGGGTTAAGGGTTTTATTAGGTGTACACAATTTTGTGTGCTTGCTCATTTCATATTCATGTTTTCTTTCACTGCATTTAATTTCCAGTATTTTGCATAGGATTTCCGACATGCTTAAAATTTCAATTCCGACAATTTTATTTCATTTCCAACATTTTTTGTATTTCTTGGATATCTGCAGGATCCCTTTCTGACAATTTTTTTGCTTGCCAAACAGCTGGAAATAAAATTTAAATAAATCTATTTCATGTTCAAAAAATAAAAACATATTTATAATTCAATACATACTTATACAAGTAGCAATAATACTTATATTAATATCTTTCCCTGTGCTACATGTACAGGCGTAATTGTGATGTCTTCGTATTAAAACATTCTACTGTCTTTTGAGAATTCCTTCAACGATGATTGTTTTTTCCTATGGCCGTGTAAGAAGCGGGGGGGGTGGGCTATTATGCCGATACTTAGCTATAGAATACTATTGAAAACTTCACTACAATATACATGTGCCCCCTCAATAATGATAATATCTGACGATCTTCTATTTTTTGGTTTGTTTGACAAGGAATTTTCGGTTGTTGATTGTGCCCAAACTGAAAATATATGGTTGTAACCCCCCACCCCACACCCCACCCACCCCTATCTCCGAAATTGCTTACTAAGGGTCTGTATTTACCAGAAGTGGTTTCTGTATGCCTTTTAATTTCCATCCTTGCATATCTGAGTTCAAACTTAAAACTGCACTTTAGAAGGGAGATGTGCCTCTGAGAATTTCAGGTCACCTGAGTCTTTCAGTTGACCTATTGCTATCTCTGTTCGTTCGTCGTCGTACGTCATTCGGCGGTAGTAAACATTTGAACATTTTAGCTTCTTCTCTGAAACCACTGAGCCAATTTCAACCAAATTTGAAATAACCCATCTATGGGTAAAAGAGGAACACAAAATTGTGAATTTCAGGGACCCTCGGGCCTATGGGGTGCAGTCATTAAAAATCTTTTTTCCTTCTAGACATCAAGCAGTGAAACTGTTGGAATGATTGTAATAAGCATTGAGTCCTCTACACTGTACCAAAATAGTAAAATTCTTTGCCCCAGGGTCAGGGGTTCTATATGCTAGGGCTGGGCTAAATAGATTATATAGTGAAAATACATTATTTCTTTGAAAATCTTTCTCTCTGCTCCTGGGTAAAATGAATTAAGTACATAGTTTCGATGAGAAGGAATTCCTGTTCTACAGTAGTGAATTTCATGGCCTTTGGACAGGGGTTCTGGTGTTATGAAAAATACATAGTTATGATGAGGAAGGGTGCCTCATATAAAATCGTGAACTTCATAGCCCCAGGGTCAGGAGTTCTGGTGTTAGGGTGCAGGGCTCTTTTGATTATATAGTAAACATGCATTTTTAAAATGAAAAATCTTCTTCTCTGTCTCTGAATATTAAACAACTAACTACATGCGTAGTTACAATGAGGAACAGTGCCTCTTTGAAAATTGTGAATTTCATGGCCAAAAGGTCAGGTTGTGAATTTCATGGCGCAAGGACCAGGATTTCTGGTGTTACTTAGGGTGGGGCTCTAATCATCAAGTGGTGAAATTGCAATAAATCTTTTATAATTAATCTTCTTTGCTCCCAGGTATTTAACAAACTGACTACAGACATATAGTTATGATATAGCTATGATCGTTCTTCCAGAATTGTGAATTCCAAACCCCCCGGAACAGGGGTATCATAGAGGGCTGGGGTTGGGAGGTGTCTTTGACTTTATACTAAAAATGAATTATTTCTTTGAAATCCACTCCATGATGTTAATCAAACATATATGATGAGCAAGAATTGTGAAATGTGTGGACCTGAGGGTCAGGGGTTCTTGTGGGGTGGGGACACTACTGAGTAATACTGAATATTACTTAGAGTGGTTGAAATGCACTTTTTTATTCCCCTACTCTGTCTATGGTTATAAAGTTACCAAACTACATAGGCGTCGGAACCGGGGGGGGGGGGGCTAGGGGCTTAGCCTTTTCCTAGTATAGACATTCAACATTGCTGCGTAGGTTTGGCCCCCCACTTTCCACAGACACGTTGTAGAATAGGTTTAAAATCAGGAATTCAAAGTGGTGCTGTTTGGAAACCAGAAGTCTCTGTCGAGACTGTAGCTCTACTGGTTTGTACTTCTAACAAAGGAGGAGAAAAGAAGCCATTGCCATCAGACCAAAAGTGTAGAAGGAGTAGTGTTTTAAAGGAATTTCACAGAAAATTCTATTTTTAATAACCATGGCAACACCGTTCATCGAAATCAAAAACCGATGCACTATTCTATGTATCTTAGTGTATTCTACTTGTGTGCCAAGTTACATTGAAATCAGACCAAAACCGTAGAAGGAGTACACAGAAAATTCTATTTTTAGTGACCATGGCAACACCGTTCATCGAAATCAAAAACCGATGCATTATTCTACGTATCTTAGTGTAGTCTACCTGTGTGCCAAGTTATATTGAAATCAAACCAAAACTGTAGGAGGAGTAGCGTTTTGAAAAATTGTTTACAGACAGACGGACAGACAGATGGACGGACGACGGACACCTTACTATCGCATAAGCTCTTCTGGTCTCTGACCAGTAGAGCTAAAAATTTGGTACTGAATATCGAACCTAACCCCCCTCCCCCCTCCCCCCTCCATGTCATGGCCTTTGGTTTAAAACATAACCCAAAGTCAATTGCAAAACTCATTATTTTGGATTTCAATGATTTATTCATGATTTATTCTGTAATATTTTTCATGAGTTAAGTCTTAAATCCTAGCTACTTTCATTGTAGAAAAGTACTGCTTGAAAAATGTCAGAGATGAAAACTTTAAAATATTGGAAATGAAAACGGTTCCGGAAATAAAATGCAGCCATTGAAACCATGCACCACAATATCGTACAAGTTACATTAAAACATTATCTATGGAAAACATCCTTAATTTGGTATCATATGATTTTTGCCCGTTCACACATACAAGAAATTTTGCCCCGTTTTAAATTCGCCCAGTCACAGTTCTGTTTAAGAATTTATATAGTGTTTTTTGAACTAGCCCCATTTTAAATTCACTCAAATGTAATTGTTGCCATGACAACAATTGATGGAACATTTCATATATTTTTTTCAGCACTCACCACAAATACAATCATCAACACATTAATTTAATATTCATTTCCATGACGAACACTGATCCAAAAGTCAAATTTCTTTACAGGAGGCATAGGGTACATTGGTTGCCAGGCACTGGGAATTGTTGCCATGTGTTGATCAAAAACGAAAAAAATTAAGATTGACTGACAATTCATTGTCAGCTTTGCTCAATCAAATTTTCTAACTTAATTTGAATAATTCTTAATAAGATTACACGAATACACGCCAAAATTACCTTTCTTTGCCTTGTTGCTATGGAGAACCTGCCGTTGCTATGGAGATAAAGAATTATGCAATATTCAATAATATGCTAGGGAGACCGAATTTAATTATACTACTTTAAAATTTGTATCTCGTTTATCATAAATAACCGTTCATTTGATTTTTCCATAAACTTTTTACATTGTTTCTTATTTTATGCATCAAAAAGCCCATTTTTGTTGCTAGGCAACAGGTTCGATTTTAAAAAGAGCCCATGTATTTGACTTCAAATTCTAAAAGAGAAATATCTCTGCTTTTATGTGAGATACATGCAACAACCGTATTAATCTGGCCATTTTTAAAATTTGGCCTTGAATATTGCCAAAATCACGAAAAATGCTGAATCAGCAAAACTTGTAAAACATGTGTACCTTCCAATGTCTACCACAGAACTGACTTAAGACCTAAATATTTTTTATTACATTATTAGAACACAATAAATGTGTATCTTTATTACACCTAAAAGTAAGAATAATTCTCATGGCATTTACGTGTTATGTTAAGCCTCAAAGATAGGTGATTTTTTGTCCTTCAACACTGAAAAATCCGCCGGTTGCTAAGGAAATTTTTTGGCCGGGTTTCCATGGTTACCATGACTCAAAACATTTTTCATTTTACATACATTGTTCATACTTCAAAATAAATATATGAGTGGAAAATCATTAAATTCTGAAAACCTTCATGTATCACTTTTTTACAGTTTTGTCTGATTTTTATGTGGACTGGTACTTAAACATTCATTGCAATCTGCGTTTGGAACGCTTTTACGGCTGAGAATCCCGTCTTGAAATTTGTACATAAATGAAGCGACATTAAGATTTGCAGTGGAATATGTTTTCAATATTAGACTTTCATGATGCTCACGGATATCTGAACTTTTACTATATATACATATCGGTAAATAAAAACAAACAAACAAACAAACATGCGTGTATATTATATCTTAGAGCTGAATTCGATCATAAAATTTATAGCTAAGATATTACATATGTAAGTGACATGAAAATGTGGAATGACTGTGTATATATAACAACCATGGTAACAGAAAGGGAAATAAATCTGTTCCATATATTAAAAGAAGCGATTTATTTTACACCGAGCTTATGAACGATTTAATTGAGTACACGTAAAACGTCAGACATGACGTCATAGTGCAGTTTGTTTGCTTTACTCGAAAACAGTTCCAATATTCAACAGCAAATATTTTTGTAACGGATGCTCGTACCTTTCAATGTCCAATAGAAAAAATGTAGGGAAAATTCCCAGCTTTTAAGATATGGCATTCATTTTTCTTTTATCGTGTGCTGTAAGATAGATACAGCCTACAGAAGATAGATACAGCCTATAGAAGATAGCACAAAATCACTCATTTATGCGCGATTTTACTAACTCCCCGCAATTATATTCAATGTTCATTTCAATTTAACAATAATTTCTTAACATCGCAGAGAAAAACTGATAGTAGAAAAAACTAGAGCCGAGCTCGCTTCAAAGCAACGAGTAGGTCTTCCGTTGGAGCTGTGGACAGGAAGTACAGACCTTGGGTCAAGGTCACTGCACTTTCTTATGTCAACAACCTTTCTTCCCAGCATGAGCCTCCAGTAAATTTTAATTATAAAGTTATGCTTAAACATTTTTTTCTTTGTCAGTGATCTTGATTCGCCAGAAAGACGTTTGATCAGGATCATAAGTAATCTATGTTTCAAGAAGAGCCTCCAATGATTTTCATTTATTAATTCATAGCGTAGTAAAGAAAATATTTCTTCTGTCAGTGACCTTGATCTTAACAGAATAACCTTGGCTCTGTGTCAAGACAAACACCTTTTAGTGATTAGAAGTTCATAACCCTGACAGGAATTTTACAACTTTTCTGTCATTGGCCGATGAAGATGTTTGAAATTTGCATTATCTCGCACCATTTTGTCACAGGTCAGAAAAACAACATTGAGGTATTTTAAAACATCACCGGATATTAATATTCAAACAACATGGAGTTTCTATTTATGAAAGATAGACGGGGTTGAAAGTCCTTTCCATAATACGTATTTTAGGTAATAGCTTTACTTTCAATAAAATTAAACTCAAAAGTCCACAAATAAAATATCTTTCCTCATTTATTTCAAAGTTTGGGTAAAGGGGGTGAGGAGCATGGGGATGTCATGATGTATACGTAATACATTCGAGGTTATTATTCTGTTAGACAGGAAGACCCGAGGAGTTGTGATTTGCTGATCATGATCTAAAACACGTTGACAAACCGAAACCACATGGTTTTATACACGTTATTCAATCAATTCATTCATAATTATTTTCCTTGAAGGAGGAATGCATGGATAAAGGATTAAAAAAAATTCCCGATGTACAATAGCATCCGTGCATGGACTTCATTTTAGTACTACATAATGATATTGTGCTTGAAGTTGAATAAAATCATCAAATAAATTAAATTTAAATAGGAAAGGGAGATTATGTTTAATAGAATAAAAATTAGACAATACTTGATACAGGGACTCGCTGGTAAAAACTTGAATGTACTTGAATAAAATGCCTCTCACTCGTTTTCTCTCGTACGCGTATTTTTTAAACCAAGGAAAGTAATTTGCGCTAGATATAAGTTCATCATTTTAAAGAAAATACTGAGTTATATACGGTAAACGATACAAATGGTTTGACTTTGGTGCCGGTTATGATTTTAACAGTTTAATTTAGGTTGTAAAAGCGTTTAATTACATGATAAGTCTGTAATATTCAGATAACATTGTTACCCCGGTATATAAGTTCTTAAATTTTCGATTCTGGACATATGCGGGTTTATTACTACTTGAATGTACATTGTATAACCTGCTACTGATATTTAATCACGGAACAAAATTACAATGTTAGCACACTATACTTATCATTTATACGGGTTTTGAATAAATTATAAAACAAATTAAGTTCATTGCTTTAAAATCATTATTTCTTGAACTTTACTATAAAACCTGTAATATAAATTAATAGACAGTGTGCAGCACAGAAGTCACTTATGAAGTTTACACGTGCCGGTGTTACTTATCGATGTTTAGTCCATTTCATTGAGTATAATTCTCTCCTTACGATTCGGAAGATTCTCTTTAAAAGTTTAAAATTGGTATAGCCATGGTTAATATCTGTGATAAAAAATTGTGTTTCGGAAAACTTGTGTTGAAAACGGATTTATTTGTGTGTGAAAAGAGCAAAGCTTGTGCATTTTAATAAATATTGGTTGAAGTAAAGTAACTGCAGATCGCCAGTCCTTGCGCTATGAATCGTCAAATTACACATGGATCTAACGAATATTTAAGAATTGAAGACTGATTAATGTACATGTAAAATAAATGCCCCAGCGTTTTGTACTAAAGTCAAACCTAAAACATTTTAAGATATTTTTGAAAGATTTAATTTACTTAGAGAAAATAATATTTTCTTACTGTTGTAGAATGGTTTGTATATACCAATTATTTGCCTATGACTGCGGGGTCAATGGTTCACCGCGGTGTGTCGCTTTAGAATTTCTCGGCAGCGTGTAATCGAAAGATAGATTACGTAATGGTCAACACACTTTATAAAAAGAATCTTGGTTCCAGGTGAATATGAGAATCGCGCAGTAAATAATTGTGTATTATTTGACTCTTAAAATTTTTTTTTATGAAATCCGGGCGTATATTGTTTCCGTTCATATTGTTTATGTTCATATTTAAACGAATAAAAGATACTCGTACTTTTTTTCTATAACTCTTTCTCTTGGAAAGATCTTTATTAATAAAAGGAAAATGATACCATCGAATACTCTGAACGGGAAACAAAGAACACGTTTAAAACCTAATTTAAAAAAGAGATATGATACAGCGTGGTAAAATATTTATTACTTACGGCAAGTTTATTTCAATTATACGCATAAAGAGTTCTTCAATATCAAAATGAGAACGGAGCCTTGTTTACGGTGAATACGGATCTAGCTTTCTTTCCTACCATACGTAAGACTCGAACAAAATAATATTTTCATGGGACAGAGATAGTATAGGAAGGAACAATTTTATCAAGACTTAATTTAATCATTCTGTGGTGGTTTTTTTTTGTGTATGACTGTAGGTCGCTGGATCACACGCCGATTGATTCCCGGTGACCGACTTTGCCCCGCCGCTATCGAGGGAGGCGCGTTATATAATTGTAAACAAACAAGGTGAATGTTAAAGCCGTGCACTTAATGGCTGTGAATAGTATATGTGCTTTTTAGTTATGTTTTATTTTCTCACTATATTGTTTGCTTTTATGTGATAAGAAGAAAAGATGATATTTTCTTCCCTTTTTAGTAGACTTGGTTTATACGATTTTTAAAAAAATGAAATAAAAGGGAAAGTTGTCAGTGAATAAACATGATAATTTGTAAGAAAAAAAGCACAAACACTTCGAGAACTTTATTCTGAAGAATATTAGCATCCAATGTAGCCATGTTTATTATTTATAGTAAGCTTGCTTTGGTTACACGCATGAGGAGCTCTCGTTTACGTGCTGAGTGAAAAGAATTACCTGTGCATATATAGGTCATGCACCAGCTCATTTAAAACAAGACTCGAACACAATAACAATTTCATGAGATCAGTAAGATGTTAAAGCACAACTTTATAATCGATAGTCATTTCGAAATATTTACCGTTTTTGAGTTATAAAGCAAAAACTTTCAAGGTCCCTTGATCCCTAATTATAGGGGCCAGCCCCTTTTGAATATTATTATATGAAAGCCCTTGCAATTATGCACAACTTTTGTTCATTATGTCTTAACAAAATGTTTTTAGTTTTCAAGATAAAAAGGAAAATATGTGTAAATTTTCGCTCTTTTAGGCGTTCTAATTTTTGACCCCTATATAGCGCCATTTTGAATACAGAAATCGAAAAACAAAAACCGATGTGCACAACTTCAATCCTTCTGTTACCTAAAATCAGTAAAAATTCTGCTTCAGCTTTTGTGGTCTCTGAGCCTTTATCCGGAAACGAAAGCCTATAAATTTTCGTTTAAAGGGAAATAACTCAAAACCGGAAGTGACTTTTTGAAATTTTAGTCAGCATTCTGGTAGAGTTTGTAAACGTCTATAACCTCTGAAAATGTGAGCGAAATCCGTTGAGAAATGAGTGAGATATGAGGCCTCAGAGTTGCGGTCTAGGAAGTAGAAGAAAAAAAAAGAATAATAATCTTTACCATCAGAATCAGTAGAAGGTCTTCCGTTGGAAACGGAAGACCTTAAAAAATGTGTTTCTTCTCTAGTTTCAGAAATTGACAGAAAATATCAATTGTGTTGTTGTATCCCATTTATTTACAAAACACCAACAGTTAAATCACGGAGATGCTAAAAATGCGTCAAAAGGCGCACTTGGCCGTAAAGGGGTTAGAAGATCACAGAGAACTAGAACTGTTGCCATAAAATTCTTCTCCAATAGCTGCTCCCTCACACCATATATACTTCAGGGTCATATTTCTGATCAAGAACCGCATCTAGGGTATCTATAATCTAAAAGGCAAGGCCAGACAACAGGTGAAGTCAACATTACACAAAAAATAGAAAAAAAAGTCTACTTGGATTAAAATTCATTTCATATATAATAGTATATGATACTGTATTGTAATGTTAAGCTTGATGAGTTTCACTAAGTTAATTAATACAAGCTCATTCAATCATTGCCAATCATTATCAAAGTACTCAGAAGTACAGAGAGCCGGGTTCATTTACAGAGTAGAGTATTAACAGATAAAAAAAAAAGAATAACAGATTTAAAATTCTGATGAAAATATCATTTTAATTCTATCAATATAAATGGTAAGACACTAACAGTACTATCATTCCAATAACAGCTTGTCACTGTGCTTAAATGAGCGTGCTAAAGTGTCACATGTTGATCATCATATTACTCATCGATTGCATGTTTGATTTCAATGAAAGCAAAACTACTTTGCATATGAAACACAGAACTCAGCAATACCACTTACAGTACTGACCAATCATATTAAATGATTGTTCACGAGAATGCAGTGAACAGTTAACACATGTGGACCGCGAAGCAAGTTTTACTCCTTTTAATTACAGAACTGATCGCTAAATGCATTATAATATATATATATATATAAATCCCTCATATGCTGAGATGGTGAAGAAAGGAATTAAGAAAAAAAGTAATGGCCCTGCAAAACAACAACCAGCAAATCCTAAATTCCACCAATCAAATGTTCAACTTTGTAATCAAAGACAACATCAAAATCAAAACGAGACGTGGAATAAAAAAAGAAAATACCAACACAATGTCAATCTTAACCAACAACACTATAATCTTGACAGGGATCATTTTTTAGGACAGGGACAGTATCAAAAGAAACGCAAGAAACCGGAAGTATTCAACAGGAACAGGAAATGGATGAATCAAAACAACCTGGACCTAAAATAATCAATTTATCCAAAAGGGACCTAACAAGTGAAGAGATAGCAATTATAGAACGTGGGTTAAAGTTTACGCCGACTCCTAAAAAAGACGATGTTGACCTAAAAAAGGACACGGAGGAATTTTGCCGAAAACTACGTTTGAGAGAATTTTTTCAAAATGAAACAGAAGAAGACGAATCTTTAGTTAGAAATAAAAAAGGTTTTAAACCGCCACCAAATAGAAATAAGCATCTTGA
>PRKT01000570.1:13895-47416 GCA_003671525.1 Saccostrea glomerata | reverse complement strand
GGGGGGCAAGCAGATCAATAAGCTCCTCTAGTATTTTCTCATGCTCTGTAGTCCATAAAACAGAAGTATTAGAGCATTTTTTCTGGCACTTGATTTTGTTGGATTTTATTTCCTTTTTCCTTTTGTTCCTGGCTCCTTTTTCAGCAGATCATAATTAGGCCTATATCTTGAAGAGAATTCAAGGAGATATCCTCTGTACAAACCAATGTATCCCATTAGGTGCCTTACTTTACCAAAACTCTTGCTATTGACCAAAATATCGTCCAGGTATGATAGACAAAACGTATTCGCCATTCAAACTGACCCCAAGGTGAGCTTGAGATACAAGATACCACAGAGTCAGACAATTCTGTTTCATACTTGGATATTTACTTGAAAAAGACACTAATGGTAATCAAACAACCAAGCTATATTATAAATGTGATGACTTTAACTTTTCTATTGTCAGCTTCCCTTACTTATGCAGCAATATACCTTCATCACCTGCACACGGAGTATATATATATATCTCAGTTGATTCGATACATAAGAACATGCTCTACGTATAAACAATTTCTAAAACGAGGTAAATTATTGACAAGCAAGTTGACAAAACAAGAATATCAACAGTCTCGTTTAAAGTCTGATCTGATGCAAGATCTCATATAAAGAACAAAATATTTATGAATGAAAAATGCAATTGTATAATAGGCTTTAACAAATTAAAATTATACTAGCTTTTCAGCTCACCGGAACCGAAGGCTAAAGTGAGCTTTCCTGATCACATTTTGTCCGGCGTCCGTCTGTCTGTAAACTTATCACATTTTCGACTTCTTCGCAAGAACCACTGGGCCAATTTTGACCAAACTTGGTACAAAGCATCCTTGGGTGAAGGGGAATTTAAATTGTTAAAATAAAGGGCCAAGTTCCCTCACAAGGGGAGATAATCAAGAAAAGACGTCCTTCGCAAGAAAAGACGTCCTTCGGATGAGACCGTATAAACCGAAGCCCCGTGTCGCAGTAGGTGCTGGCACGAAAAGATCCCTCACTGCTCAAAGGCCCCGAGTACCGAGCATAGAACAAAATTTGTAGCTCTCCACCGGCAAGTGGAGGCGTCTCCATACGAGTGAAAAAATTCTCGAGAGGGACGTTAAACAACATATAATCATAATCAAGAAAAGACAAAAATAGGGTGGGGTGATTAAAAAATCTTCTCATGAACCACTGGGTCAGGAAAGCTGAATTTATGTGGAAGCATCCTAGGGTAGTGTAGATTCTGAATTGTTCAAATCATGACCCCCGGGGGAAGGGCGGAGTCACAATGGGGAATCAAAGTTTTACATAGAAATATATAGGTAAAATCTTTGAAAATCTTTTTCTCAAGAACCACTTGGCCAGAAAAGCTGAAACTTATGTGGAAGCATTCTGGGTAGTGTAGATTCTAAATTGTAAAAATCATGACCCCCGGGGAAGGGCGGGGCCACAATGGGGAATCAAAAGTTTAACATAGAAATATATAGGAAAAATCTTTGAAAATCTTCTCAAGAACCACGCCCCATGGAGATCCGGATTAAATAGGTCCTCAGAACCCCCTTGCTTGTCCTAAAAGGCGATGAAATGGGGCGGTCCTTCGTATGAGACCGTATAAACCGAAGCCCCTATCACAGCAGGTGTGGCACAATAAAGATCCCTCCCTGCTCAAAGGCCATAAGTGCTGAGCATAGGCTTAAATTTGCAGCCCTGCACCGGTAATGGTTACGTCTCCATATCAGTGAAATATTCTGGAGAGGGTCGTTAAACAGTATATAATCACTCAACATTCTCAAGAACCACTTGGCCAAAAAAGCTAAAACTTATGTGCACTACCAGCCTCACCTCCAGCTGTCTCACCGCCAGCCTCAATACCAGCCTCACCGCGAGCATCACCACCAACCTCACCACCAGCCTCACCTCGAACATCTCCAGCCTCAATACCAGCATTACCACCAACCTCACCACCAGCCTCAATACCAGCCTCACCGCCAGTATCACCACCAACCTCACCTCCAGTCTTACCGCCAGCCTCACCTCCAACATCTTCTCCAGCCTCACCGCCAGCCTAAATACCAGCATCACCACCAACCTCACCGCCAGCATCACCACCAGCCTCACCGCCGGAATCACCACCAGTCTCACCACGAACATCTCCTCCATCTACTTCAGCCTCACCACCAGCCTCAATACCAGCCTCACCACGATCTCCTCCATCTACTCCAGCCTGACCTCTAACATCTCCTCCACCCTGACCTCCAGTCTCACCGCCAGCCTCAATACCAGCCTCACCACCAGCATCTCCTCCTTCTACTCCAGCCTCACCCTCCCCACCAGCCTCAACCTCACCGCCACCTCACCCTCACCACCAGCCTCAGCCTCACCGCCAGCCTCAACACCAGTCTCACCGCCAGCCTCAACACCAGCATCTCCTCAATCTACTCCAGCCTCACCACCAGCCTCAATACCAGCATCACCATCAGCCTCACCACCAGCATCTCCATCTACTCCAGCCTCACCGCCAGCCTCACCACCAGTCTAACCGCCAGCATCAATACCAGCCTCACCACCATCTCCACCAGCCTCACCGCCAGCATCACCACTAACCTCACCACCAGCCTCACCTCAAGCCTCAACTCCAACATCTCCAGCCTCACCTCCAGTCTCACCGCCAGCCTCAATACTAGCATCACCACCAACCTCACCACCAACCTTACCGCCAGCATCACCATCAGTCTCACCACCAACATCTCAATTTACTTCAGCCTCACCACCAGCCTCACCGCTAGCCTCAATACCAGCCTCACCGCCAGCATCTCCTCCTTCTACTTCAGCCTCAACCTCATCGCCAGCCTAACCCTCACCGCCAGCCACACCCTCACCACCAGCATCTCCTCCATCTACTCCAATCTCACCGCCAGCATAATCACCAGCCTCACCTCCAGCCTTACCACCAGCATCACCTCCAGCCACACCAGCAGTCTCAACACCAACATCTCTTCCATCTTCCTCAGCCTCAACACCAGCCTCAATACCAGCCTCACCACCATCTTTTCCATCTACTCCAGCCTCACCTCCAACATCTCCAGCCTCACCTCCAGCCTCAATACCAGCCTCATCTCCAGCCTCACCTCCAACATCTCCTCCAGTCTCACCTCCAGCCTCAATACCAGCATCACCACCAACCTCATCGCCAGCATCACCTCCAGCCTCACCGCCAGCATCACAAGCTTCACCTCCAGCCTCACTACCAACATCATCATTTACTTCAATCTCACCGCCAGCCTCAATACCAGCATCACCTCCAGCCTCAATACCAGCATCACCACCAGTCTCACCCCCAGCCTCACCGCCAGCCTCAATACCAGCATCACCTCCAGCCTCACCGCCAGCATCACCTCCAGCCTCACCAACATCTCCATCATCTACTTCAGCCTCACCGCCAGCCTCAATACCAGTCTCACCACCAGTCTCACCCCAGCCTCAATACCAGCCTCACCTCCAGTCTCACCGCCAGCCTCAATACCAGCAACACCACCAGTCTCACCGCCAGCCTCAATACCAGCCTCACCACCACCAGCATCTCCTCCATCTACTCCAGAATCACTATATAGGACTGCTCTCCTTTTATCACCTACAGCCGAGACGCCAACCACGTAGACACCTACCCTGACCATCAGCAAGGAAGAAAATTGGTCGCTGCTAACCACAGCACGGCCATTATGTTCCATCTTGTCATGTTTTTCCACCTCCTCCTGTCACTGCATCTCCTCCCTCTCCTCGCTCTACATCTCCCTCTTTTCCTCCTCCACATCGCTCCACATCTTCTCCTCCTGCCACAGCATCTATGAAACATCCAACTGCAAGCTCCTCTCCTGTTTAAAATCCAACTCCCAGCTCTCCCATCTTCTTCAAGGGAGAGCACCATATCCTCTAAAACTTTTATCCATGTGTTCTACTGTTCCAGGATCTTACATATCAGAGTAAGGAACATTTGTATCAGTACTTAAAAGCTGTCGAGCACTCTGACCCCTATCCGGCAAACCAAATTCAAAACGCTCCAACAGCAAAATAAGAAAACAAATTTCAAAACTTGTAAAACCACTTCCCATTCGCATCCAATCAAAAACAAAATCATGCTTAAAGTTTTGACAATTAAATTCCATCAATGTGCTGATTTAAAAAAAATACCTTGTCAGCACAAACAAGAGGATACTGATACATAATGTTACGGACTCATATGGGGCACTGGTTGAAATGGCAAAGGGAAAAATACTCAAGGTCAACAACTCCTTTTAGGCATAAAATGGCCAATGCAACCAGTGCTCCATCAGTAAGTTCCCCTACAATTCAAGCACCCATCCCAACAGAAGCTTCATCAATTCCTCACCCAGTTCCCGTACAAGTCCTCCAGCAGCTCCCTCAACTATTTCCCCTATTACAATGCACCATGTACCCTTTCAAGGTCCTGCATCAGCTCCGTCAACTATTACAATGCACCATGTACCCTTTCAAGGTCCTGCATCAGTTCCGTCAATTCCAGCACCCATCCCGAGTGCAGCTTCATCAATTCCTCTTGCATCAGCTCCGTCAATTACACTCAGTCCTTCAGCAGCTCCCTTAATTACTCTCCCCACAATTTTTACAACAGCTTCCTCTGTAGAAACTTACATAAACTCAGGCACCTGTTCCATCTATTACCTATTCAGAACGAATTGCAGCAATTGGTCAAAACCATGTGTTTGAATTAGGGAATATTGTAGCAAATGGTTCTGTGATTTAAAGTTGCCAAATAATTATTGCGTTCAATCTTTAATGCACGTGACAAAGATACTACAACAAAAAGCTTTACTTATAGTCAATCTTTTGGAAGAGCAGTTGAATTTTCTTTTTGTTCATTTATAGTATGGACTATTACTCCGCATAGCGGAAGACTCCATTTACTAGGCATATTTCCATAATTTTAGCTTTTTTTACTTCAACTTCAAAAGATTTCCTTCTTCTTTCACTTAGTTCATCATAATTTTTTTTTTCTCATCGAAGGTATTATGATCGCCATCATCGGTAGACTAGGCGGAGCACTCAATTTGATGAAGTTTGAACATCTCGAAAGATTCATTGTCAACCACTCAAATGTGAAATGCAATGAAATCGAAAGAAACACGTACACAACCATACAGATCCATGGAGTGAAATGGCAGGTAAATATATTACGATTTTTTTCCTTCTTTTTTTCAATGACTCAATTTTCGAAGATTTTTTTTTAATTCAAAGATTTTCAGAGATTTTTTTTCAAAAGAATTATTTCAATTAACCCTAATTTTTTAGAACAAACATCACACCACCTGGACCTCGGAGACATTCAACCATCCTCCCAGAACATTACAAGGACGGTTGAATTAGTTGCAATCACATTCAGTAATTATTTTATATCATTGAAGTAAAATATGCTCAATTTGTAATTAACTTCTAAATTTCTCCTCACGAATAACTAGCATTTAAATTTTTATATTTCTTTCTTTCGTATATTTAGACAAACCATGAATATATGGATAATGCATTGGCGTGACAACTCTTTTGTTCCTTTTGTCCTCCTATGTCATAACGTGTGCCATTCGAAGAAAGTGTAAACAACCTAGAATTAGCATCGAATCCCAATCCTTTACGGGGTTTGATGCTGCGATAATGAGGGAGTTTAAAAACAGGTAATTTTTTTAAGTATTCTACTTTTGGGGAAAACTACGTAAACGACGGATGAATGATGAAAACCCAGTCAGGCAACCTCTTCGTCCACCCGTCCTTTAGCCTAGGCAGCTGTGCCGGTCTACCAGGGAAGGAAGGGTCACTGAGGCTAACCTGGCTTCCCTCGGGGAAAACTTATAGTCCTTGGATAGGACAGAGAAGAAGCACTGGCTGCTCGATTACTTCTGGAGCCATTCTCAGTAAATAAACCATTTTATTTTGAAATGTAATGAAACAGATTTTTTTTAATACAGTAGCATGCAAATAGTTTTAAAATCACTCTATTTTTTATTCTCCAAATGGTGGATAAAAAATTGTGATAATAGAGAGAGATGACAAGAGAAAATCGTTTTAAAAGTATACTGAGCAAAATAAGTTTAGCAATTAGAGATATTTAATATATAACATGATAAAAACAAATAGACATAATATATTTGTAATGAAATTAAAATATAAAATTTGTCTTCACATAAGAAAAAATGCAAATGTTATTGACAGTCTTGTTCTGATACGTAAGAACTAGCGTGAAACTGATGAGGAAAACAGGCTGTAAAAGCACAATCAGTATCAATATTTTGTATGGCCTCCATTTGCAGCAACACAGTGGCGTCTCATGCTCCTTATAAGGTTTCTTATCTGAAGCATAGTGATCTGGTTCCACTCCTGCTGCAGGGCAAGGGTCAGTTCCGCAACGTTGTTGACGTTATGTCGCTGTCTTAAGGGGTCCCGACCCTCTGCTAGATAACTTTCAAAGAACAAAACTATGAATACTACTCACAGTTTTCTTAATCAGAGTTTCCTAATTGAGACCTCTGAGTAGTCAATTTGATAAAATCTTACATGAGTTGGAAACAATACTTCTATTTCTTTTGCCAATTTCTTCGAAATTGTTTTATTTTATTCAACAATAAAAAATTTAAATCCGACATCAAAAGCCTTATGAATTTAATAAGTTCTTTCTTTTTAAGGACCATTTTAAAAATGGTTTAATGTTTCAAGTACTTAAAACAGCATTTGTATTTGTGTGAATTATTTATTCACATGAAGAAATATTTAGAAGAAAAGATAACTCCTCCTCACAGATGTATTTTTTTTCTTACAACCACATACAACATTGTGATTTTCTTACTTAGGAAGCATCGCTTCATGATGTTTTCTAACATGATTTTAATAGGTATGATACTAAGTATTATTTTCATATGCACCTCATATATTAAATTTAATGTGATGATAAATCGTTAATCTTTCTGTTCTCTGTGTTCAGTTTCTTCATATCATGATCTAACATAAAAATCTTCTCTGAAAAAATAAGCAGCGCTTCATACTTCGAACTATTTTCAATGCGGCTCTAATGTTATAGTTGTTTATGAAAATCACTATTATAAATTTTAAATTTTTTAAAGTGAAATTTATAGCAGAGGGTTGGGACCCCTTAAACGACGACCAAGAATGTCCCAGACATGCTCAATTGGTGACAAATGACCAAAAAATTTTCAAATTTTCCCAAATTTCAATTTTCAAATTTCCAAACAAATATATTTCGGATGAGACAAATACAAAGATTTATTCGAAGAAATATGAACAGAATTCAAGCAATTTAAAACATGGTAGACTTTATGATACGGTGCATTCTTGCATGATTTGTAATAAACTGGTGACGAATATACAAACTCATCTTTAACACAAGCATAGAAATGAAAAGGAGGTGAAGGAAACTTGCTCAGCCAGGACATAATCCCTCACCCTCCACTCCACTCTCCAAAGGCAAATATGTCACAATAATTGCAGTTTCTAGCATACATCATTAGGAAAGTTTGTAGGGCCCCAAAAAGCACTGCATTTTCAGAAATGGAAGGATCAGCCCATCAGAAGCGAACAAAAACATGACTGCAAGACTTTATATTATATATTACCTCCCATTGCTTCCCATCACTTCCGTTACGATTGATGCGAGGACCATGGGTACCTGGTGTTCAACAGACCCTTTAGGATATCTGACACAGTAAAGGTATGTTTATTAGACAGGCAAGACATAAAATTAATATGTAAAATTTGCATTGCATAAAGCACTTAGACAGCTGAAGAAACAATGGAAAAAATCTTCTATGTTTAATGATTTAGAGGATCCAAGAGTTTGCTGCAGATATAGATTTTTTTTTAAACATTTATAAACTATCAACGTGTTTATGCTCTTATTTGTCATGTGTTTCAAAATCTTTAGATGGGCTTAAAAATCATATTCATTTACATTATTAATATGCTGCTGTCAGAATGTATCTTTTTGTGTCACATTTTCAGAATGCCTTAATCATCACTTCATATTTTGCAACATGATTTGAAAAAAAATCTTAAGAATTTATTATAACAAACAAAAACAATTAAAAACCCTGTATATCATTTATTTGCTTATAGTTATTGTAGGATGTGTACAGTTTGATCATCCGTGAAGTTGACCCAGAAATCCTCCCTCCAGTGTTTCACTCGGAGTGCCTCACCCCAACCAAATGCTCTATAAAACCTGCCTTCATAAGCAGCTGATCAAATGATCACTGTAGATCATCTGCCCAATGTTTAATTTCTGCAAGAAGGAGTAAGTATTTTTTTAAGAAACATAATTATATATGTTTTCTTGTTATGAACTGCACTGTATTGCATACGTGTAGAATTGCCTGACGCCGTGACGTCAGGTAATAATAGATCAAATTACATTAACGATTACAAGATAAAATGAATCAGAACAATCAATTCTCAAAACCTTTCCGAATTAAAACTTAATAAAAAAATACATGACTTTGTACGATACACAAAAAAACTCTAAAAATTACAGAAATAACTTACAAATAATATGCTTTACATTACAAAAGTCTCCTTTAAAAAAAACTTGCATGGTAGTAGGAAAAAAAGTAACGATATAATTTCACAGAGTTCTAAGCAGTCCTTTATCACGAGAGTTTTGTAAACTACCAATGAAAAGTTTCTCCATACATTCGCACTTTGATAAATTTTAACAATGTTTTCACTTTTGGAACCATGGGCATCCAGTTTATGCACGACGGACGACGACGGACAAAAACAGATAGCAATAGCAAAAAGTCTGTTTTTGAAGAGATGCGCCGTATTTTCACTTTAAAAATCTATTTATCTGCTTACAGTTACCTCGTTTATTGCAATTTTCACATTATCCTAAAATGACAACACTGTCTCTATCAAAGACATTCTCGAGAAGAATTTCGCAAAATTAGAAAATTGTCGAGGGTATGAACTTCTAGATCTGCGTTCTTCAGTGGGTAGCAGAGTCTCTTTAGAAAAACTAAGAATATCAAGCACTGGCTTTACTTCAAACTATTTTTGAAACGAAAGCAATCTTGGACAGGCATGTTGTTAAGTACGACCAATCCAATGGGATATAGTAATGGGCAAACTTGAGGAAAAGGTAAACAGTATATCTCAAAGCGCAGTATTGATTGATTGATTGTATATTGTTTAACGTCTCTCTCGAGAATTTTTCACTCATATGGAGACGTCACCGTATGCCGGTGAAGGGCTTCAAATTTTGACCTTTACTCGGCACTCAGGGCCATTGAGCAGTGAGGGATCTTGATCGTGCCAACGCCTGGCGCTGACACGGGGCTTCGGTTTTTAAGTTCTCATCCGAAGGACCCGCAACTTTCACTTCAAATTGCAGAGCGCATGGCGAATGAACATTTGCTACCAATTTTAAAGACTTGGTCAGTCACGGCCGAGATACGAACTCACAAAGCGAGCGCTCTACCAACTGAGCTACCATGAACGGTCTCAATGCATAGTAAACAAACTTTAATTTGTGTGTAAGAAATTTTTTCGAGTTTTACGACAGCCTTGTCATCAGGAATATTTCTCATCGCTAACCCATCCTCAATGTCTCTGTGTCTTTTAAGAACTGATCAAGACTAGAACTGTCCAAACAGGACAAAATACCCCCGGTTTATCAGAGGTTCCAAATCATGAATATTTCATGGATCTAAAAGAAGAAAGAAATGCAAAAACATTTTTTGTGCAATGTAATTGCTTATTATATTGTTTTTTGAATTAATGGGAGGTGTATGCAGCCTAATAATAAAAAAAGAATAAAGACTAAAGGTACAGAATTATTGAGATTTTTTTTCCTCAATTTTCTCCATTGTTGCAGACGAACACGGAAGTTGCATTGGGTATCCATTGCTAATGCACTTAACAACCTGTTTTTAGTAGAGTTCCAGTCGTAAACTACATGGAAAGTTACGTCAGGATCTACGTTTCCTAACACAGTTACGACCTTTAGTAAAACGCTTTCTACGCACACGTAAATTCAGTCGTAAAGTCTACGTTTACGTTTACGGCAAAATTTACGACCTTTAGTAAAGCTAAATAAAAGCTTAAAAAATCCATCATAGATGGAATATAAATGGTCAGTTGTTGCGTCTCCAGAGACGTTAACCAACATACAATCAATCAAGGGTCATTAAAACAGTTTTGTCATATGTATTGGGAAGACTAAACCAACTCTATTCCCTGCGACGAAATTACAAACTTTCTGGGGGTAGTAATTGTCTTTTCCTTTTAGAGCTGAACTTGACAAAATACACAACCAAATGTTAAATGTACTCATCAAAGAGATAATTATACACTCCTCTAGTATACAGAGTAAGAAGCATTTTAGTATGGATTACAACGAAAATGTAAGCAGGGAACCATTTATAAACAAAGATTGTAAAATCAAGTATGCACCAAAAAATCCATACACGTTCTGAAGTCTACGTGCAAGTTGTGCAATGTACAGTCGGACGTAAATCTCGCATTATTATTTGATCGTATGTTTTGGGAATTCTTGGCTTTCCAGAAACATCGGTTATATATTAAAGAGAACAATTTACACTTCCAGTAGGATTAGGGGAGCAACAAGACTGTAAGCAAAAACAAGAGAGTTTCTGAAGTCCAATTTATTTGTGTCAGACTTGCTTCGACCTGTTAATCTAGATCATGTCGCACGAGGTGCATTGATTACCTCCTCACCTAGGTTTGATTCTGAAGACCTGCGAGTCCCATCATAAGCCATTAGGCTTGGATATTTCATTTTGCTTCAGTTTGCAAAGGACATACAATAAGAAGTCAGGAAGATGGTCAGTCTATCCATTGAAGGAAAAAAAGACATGCAGTCACAGGGAATCAGAGAAGATATTCAACTTTTACTTTTAACAGTGCTAAGTGACTGCTAGAAAAAGAAATTGCGCTTGTATCAAAGTTGAAACGCATTATGGAGCTAAGAGAAACACGTTTTGATTTGATACCTTAGTAATTATTATGAGAATAAGCACCAAAGGCAATTTCGTGAGTGCAAAATGTAGTCGCATTCCACTGTAGGCATTGATATGATAAAGAAACCTCACTCCTCAGCGGCCCTGAGTGCCGAGTAAAAGTATAAATTTTAAGCCTTCCATCGGCACACATTTAAGTCTCTATATGGGTGAAATAATCCCGAGAGGGAAGTTAAACAATATATAATAAATCAATCGGCATCCTTTTGCAAGAAAATTATAGGGAATTAGGTAATTTTATGCACAACGTTTTGTGGCTAATATATTTTTAAAATCAGTTGTAAAATATATTAAGTTTGATTTCTTTATTATTTATAGTATCTGAAGTCAGTTTTTGAGTCTTTAAATTTGGATACGAATTGCCTATGAGTACTATACTTGTACAGTCATCCAAAAGTATGATTTTCTACCAAGTATCAAATTTTTGAAATGAGTTTTGAATACATACAATGGAATTTTCTGAAATTCTTATGGAGGAATCCTCCCTAAGGGTAAACCCCTTCACTAGGACTGTTTTCAGTTTGCTGTCAAATATCTTTTTCTCATGCTTTTCAGCAATGAAGTGTTCATGACGCTTGGCAAACTGTGTGATACTTGCCAACACAGTTGTGATTTCATACATTGTCCCTTGTGGGTTCATCCTTTCCTCCGTCGATTCAAGAATAACCAACGTTTGTTGTGCTCCTTGGGACTGATATGCAAGGATCAAATTGAACAGATTGAATTGATGAAATATGAATTCTTATGTCTAAGGAAGGGTTTTTTAAGTGAAAAGAGATTCATTTCTTATAAAGATAAAAGAAAGCAAGGTGCCAAATTGGTCAAATCAATCACATGAGCATTGAGGTTAGGAAAATGTAAAAACTGTTTCTTTATATCTTTACGCAAAACTTTGATCGACCATTTTGTCCCTGCCCTACCCCGGGGGTCATGATTTATACAAACTTGAATCTACATTACCTAAGGAAGCTTTCATTTAAATATGATCAATTATGGCGTTGCTATTCTTAAGATGATGTTGAAAGCAGTCCCTATATATTTATATGTTAACATTTGATCGGCCATGTTGGCCTTGTTCTATTGCTGGGGGTCATGATTTGAACAAACGTGAATCTACATTACTAGAGGATGTTCTCCATAAGTTTAATCAGTGCTTCTCAAGAAGAATATTTACTTCGACGCCGTAGTATTAAAAGGTCGTATGTAAACTTTTTTGAAGATTTAAAATTTGACGTAAATGAGAAAAAACTGTTCAGAGCATAGAATAAAATGCATATTGTATGGTTAATTGATAAATCGTATGAAAGACCCTATTAAATAATGAATGTTGATTATTTTGTTAAGTTTTTGACTACATTTTAAGGAAGTCGCCCGCGTGGCGCAGTGGTTAGAGCGTCTGCTCTAGAATCGCGAAGTAAGGAGTCAATCCTTACGTCGCGGGTTTGAATCCCACTGTGGGACGTGGAGACCGGTCCTTCGGATGAGACCGTATAAACCGAGACCCCGTGTCGCAGTAGGTGCTGACACGAAAAAGATCCCTCCCGCTCAATGGCCCTGAGTGCCGAGTATAGGACAAAATTTGCAGCTCTCCACCGGCAAGTGGAGGCGTCTGAGTGAAAAATTCCCGAGAGGGACGTTAACCAATATACAATCAATCAATCATTTTAAGGAAAATAAAGCAAAAATAATTGAAAGTACTTTATAAGATGTATAAATACTTCTGTTAAGGTTAATTTGAAAGTCTTAACTGGTTCTAACGACCGTATTACTTTTTTTAGTCAAGGTTCCTCCTGCTTTGTACAGGGGGGTATGTACCACTTACGACCTTGTATAATCATTTTTGATTCTATTAATAATAATGCTTATCAGATTATTTTACTAGTATCATTTTGGTTAAAAGTCCGGCATCTTTTAACTTAATATGGAATTAGAGATGTATGAATAATTTACATATATATTCTTAGCAATATCCAATCATATGTATATTTTATACAACTATTTCTATTTTAATATGGAAGACTGATTTTTTATTATTATTTTATTATTAAACATTTATAAAGCGCCCTATAGATTAAACTCTAATTAGGCGCTGTACAAACAATATGTGTAAAACAAATAAAACTTAAAACTTTACAGCAGTCACATTCAAATATTATAAGTTAAATATATAAAAAATTTTAAAGTGTCCAATATATACGTAAAAGTACTAAAAGATTATGAAAATTTAAAATATGTCCAAAATGTAATAAAAGTTTTAAATACACAATATATATAAATCAAAGGCCTTTTTTAAAAAAGAAAGGTTTTAAGATTTTTCTTAAAAATTTCAAGTGAGTCAAACGTTCTTATATATAAAGGCAGAGAGTTCCAAAGTGGAGGCCGCTTTGTAAAATCGTCTATTCCCATATGTCACAGTCCTTGTTGACGGAACCACTAAAAGATTAGCTGATTCTTAGCGTAGGGTACATGAGGGTATATACGGTTCGATTAGTTCGCTAATATAAGTTGAAGCTTGTCCGTGGAGTGTTTTAAATGCATACACAAGAGTCTTGAATTGGCAACGAAACTCGAAACTTCGAAAGTGTGATTATGCGCACAGCCGTATTTTGTACGCATTGA
The DNA here is from genome assembly GCA_003671525.1 of Saccostrea glomerata. Lineage (NCBI taxonomy): Eukaryota > Metazoa > Mollusca > Bivalvia > Ostreida > Ostreidae > Saccostrea > Saccostrea glomerata. The sequence continues at coordinate 33,713 of PRKT01000570.1, read as the reverse complement.
AGCTTGTCTGTAAGTTGTTTGTTGATTCCTACAAGTAAAGCATTTCCGTAATCCAGGCGGGATGTAACTAACGCATTAACGAGAGTTTTGCATGCATCTTCAGTGACGTAGTTCCTAATACGTCCGATGTTTCGCAGATGAAAATAACATGATTCAGATAATGCATTGCAGTGTTTTTCCATTGTTAATGAGGTATCAAAATATGTCCCAAGATTTTTAACAAAAAGTGTATTGTGGATGATATTAGACTGAAAGCTTCAATTTCAACTGATCTGGTCTTAGGTGCCAAAAATCATAAGTTCCGTTTTTTCCTGGTTTAGTTTAAGCAAGTTTGCACTCATCCAGTTTTGTATGTCATTTAGGCATGCAGTTAGCTGGACAGAGATGTTATTCCAATTATCCCAGGGTTTAATCATGATGTAAATCTGTGTGTCGTCTGCTTAGCAATGGTAGTTCATGTTGCTTCTGTTGCAAATTTCCCCAATTGGTTTTGCGAACAAGCAGTAGATTTTGGGGCCAAGTACAGAGCCCTGCGGCACGCCAATCTTGAGTGATTTTGGTCCTGATAATGTTGATCCAATCGATACCCTTTGTGATCTATCGCTTAGGTATGATTGTAGCAACTGAAGTGCTGAACCACCTATCCCGTAGGAGTATTCTAGTCGACGGAAAAGTATATCGTGGTCAATGACATCGAACGCCGCGGACAAATCAAGCATCAGTAGCACAGCACAGCATCCTTTGTCAAGAGATACCGCAATATCGTGATGAACTCTAAGGAGGGCAGTCTGAGGAATGAGCCGCACGATATGCTGACTGGAGATTGCCGTGTGAAGTGTTCGATGTAAGATGATCTTCGATTCTTTTTGCGACGACTTTTTCAATTATTTTTGAAACGTATGATAGGTTTGAAACCGGCCTATAGTTCTTCAGACACTTTATCTAGAGAGGGTTTCTTTGGAAGCGGCTTAACTATCGCCTGTTTAAAATCCTCTGGAAAGACGCCTTCGGTTAGCGATTTGTTAACAAGACACGTGATAATTGGTAGAACATTTTCAATGCATATTTTCAAGATATTTGTAGGCATTGGATCCAATTCCAAGTTCTCTTTTAAAATGCCAAAAATTTAGAGAATATGTGAAATTTCTTTTTTAAACACCTTCCACATATTCTCTTAATTTAACCTTAGGTAAATGAACAATTTTTTCTCTCAAGCACATGGAGATAATGGGTAGATAATTCCTACAAGCAATTTAATAATACGAAATACATTAAAGCAAGTTGTAAAAATGTTTATTTGAACTAAACTAATTGATAACAACAACAACGAAGAAACAAAATTGGAGCAAAAAGTTTTTAAAATTAAAAAAAATCAATGATGAAAATCATGTCTATTTGTTTTACATGGTTGAAATTATAATCAAACATTTTAATATGTAAATCTATCAATAACATAAAAGAACAGATTACATCATATCTCTTAGATTAACAATCATAATAATTATGACATTGTATTGCAACAAAAAATATAAAAATGCAACTCTAACAAACGTGCAATTCTTGAATAAAATTGAAGGAAGAACTACCCACACACACAAAAATGTTATTAATTAAGAATTCAACAATAATAAAACCAATTCTTACATATGAATTTCATTTTTGTCTTTCGGTTCTAGTTTGACAATATCCGCATTTCAATGGGGGGGGGGGGGCAGATCTAAGTTAAAAGACCACTTCGAAATCAGTTACTGAAAAAAATTTAATATACTCAACAAAAAAAGTTAAGGGTTATCAAAACCTTCATTTATAATTTCTACATCGAAAAAGTAAATTTATTCAAAATAAATTACATAATTTCCTCTGTAAAGTACCTACACATTAGATAAAAAACTAATGGGAATTGTTCACTTGGACAAAAGAACAAGAGTACCAATTATGGATACCCTCCTATTCAAAGTGAATTTCCATATACAGTAATTGCATGACTTGTTTAATTCAAAACTGACAATTATCCAACAACTCTCAAAACTTGGTTTGGCCTCCTCTTGCCTGAATAACAGCCCTGTATCGCCTTGGGAAACTTCGAATGAGTGAACGGACGGTTCTTTGTGGTATCCGATCCAATTCCTCTAAAAGAGCAACTTCAACTTCATTGGTATTGGATGGAGCGGGATACTGCTGCTGAATTTGCCTCTGAAGAACATCCAAGACATGTTCAATAGGATTGAGGTCTGGTGACTTCGAGGGCCACCACATTCTATAGATAGTCTCTGTCTCAAGGTACTGGTTCACTATGCTTGCCCTATTTGGCCAGGCGTTATCATCCCTTAAAACAAAACTGTTTCTATTGCACCGGCAAATATTCTCGCAATTGGCTGAATGATCTCATTTCAGTATCTGATACCGGTCAGTGCTCCATTTCTGATGATGTACAACTCCGTGGACCTCTGAATAGAAATGCCTCCCCACAACATATCAGAACCTCCACCAAAGCCATCATGTTCAGCCACGCAACAGTCACTGAAACGTTCATTCTTTTGTCTCCACAATCGTCACCTTCTATCATTAAAATCCACACGGAAATTTGATTCATCACATCAATTTGTAATAAATTTCAGAATTGAAATTTCCTTTACTCAACTACAGTATATTATACGTAACCCTTAACTTTCTTTGTTGAGTATACTTAATTGTCAATATCAGATTCATCTGAACCGTTCGGTTCCAGCAAGGCATCTGTGATAAAGCCTTGAAGAAATCCTGGTGAGCACGTGGAATCAAGCCTCCTTGACAGAGTGTTTGAAGATCTTTATATTTTGCCTCAGAAATTGGTATTCTGTTGGTGTACAGTGGTTTCAATTGATTGATGTACATGTAATTGAATACTATCAACCTTACTTTTTCTAGCTTGTAACAGGCACGTAGCATCGTTTTTGAAAGTGGGGGGGCCAACCTGAGAAAATTGGTTTAATTCGAATTAGTTAACTGCGCATTAAATTACTTCGCATTAGCTCCGTGTGAACGCTAAGCGAAGCTAATTCGAATTAAATTCTGACGCATGCGTAATGGCAAAATTTAGTCAAATACCACTTGTCGATGGTGAGCTATAGGTACTTGTGCTATTTTTGAGTGAAAAACTAAGGTAAATTTTGTTAATCATTTAAGAAATAAACAACGTTATTTAGTGAACATGGCGTTATGAATAGCAATTGCTCTGCTGGCATATTCCATGATGCGCGCCAGCGCATCATGGAAAATATGCCAGCAGAGCTATAAAGTATAATTGCTATTCATTAGTGGCCAACTTTTTTCAAGTCGAACTTCCTTTCACTTCCAATTTTTTCTTATATTTCTTGCTTTGTATATATTGTGGTAAAAAGTGGGGGGGGCCAACCATCTTTTCAATAGACATTTTCTATAGAAAAGATTATGTTAGGGAAAAAAGTGGGGGGGGCCAGGCCCCCCCTGGCCCCCCCCTGATACTACGTGCCTGTGTAATCAACAGCGAAATTAGATACCAAGAAAAATATATAACTTACTTAAAATTTACAAACCACTGACAATACTTACAATATATAATAAGAAATGTATAAATTTATTAACATGTGTGCACATATGACTGTTTTTCATATATTTACTTTTATCCGTTCAAATCTGATATAGAAATTTATCAAGTGTCAAAATATTATCTGACATAAACCTGGCATTTTCAGCAAGGCACAATTCTGAATAAATCGTTACATCTGAACATGTCATTTACATATACTATATTATGCATCTAACAAACATAAAGTACATATTTATTTGAACATGCCAATTACATGTACTCTATATTACTTTTCTATCAAAGACAAACATCTTCACAATAGTATTATTATCATTCCAACTCTGACTCAAAGTAATGAACTAATTTGTTAATCACAGCCGATCTAATGCCAAATTTGAACTTTTTGAAAATGCTCTGTATACCATTCACAGTGTCTCTCCTGTGTACCACAGGTAGCTGTGACAGACCCAGTGATGCCTCTGCCAGTTTTTAGCTTACCTGAGCCGAAGGCTCAAGGTAGATTTTCTGATCACATTTTGTCCGGCGTTCGTCTGTCTGTTTTCACATTTTCGACTTCTTCTCAAGAACCCCTGTGCCAATTTCAACCAAACTTGCTACAGAGAATCCTTGGGAGAAGGGAATTCACGTTTGTTCTAATAAAGGGCCACGCCCTAATTCAAGGGAGATAATTGAGAATTAGTGAAAATTTGGTGGTACGTTTTCAAAATCTTCTCAAGAACCCCGTTGCCAGGAAAGATGAAACTTATTGGGAAACATCCTCAGGTAGTGTAGATTCATGTTTGTCCAAATCATGTCCCCCGGGGGTAGGGCGGGGCCACAATGGCCGACCAAACTTTTATATAGATGTATATAGGAAAATTCTTTAAAAATCTTCTCAAGAACAGCAGAACCATAATGTGGCATTACACTAACATCCTGCAGAGCATCATGAGCTGCATAGTCTGTGTTGACCAAAAAAATCCTTCTTTTTTTTTTTAAAAAAAAAACGCGTGATCCTTGTTGCTTATTATATACTGTATAAAAAGCGTCTTTTAGGAAGGTATGGGTGACCGTGAAAACGGCCTTTTTTTTTTTATTTTAGTCGGTCTGCCTCTTTCATCGTCTGCCTCGCCTGGCTTAATGTTGTATTGGGGCTGGCTTGATGAAAGGACATAGGGGGCAACCCTCTCCCCTATCCATTAATCGGGTGGTACAAAGATAGCAGACAGCCCGTTGCTCGCATTGCCCACATATATAATTCGTTTCCTCGTCATCACACAAGCAGACGACACAAAAATGAAATCGCGACGTCTACCTGTATGCTCCACCCGGGGACGGCTCCGTAGAATAAAGGTCTGTCCTGTTGTGGTGCTGAAGGCTCCTGTATCTCTGGGGCAGGACTGGACGGGCTTGTCTGTCAAATCTCTGGACTCCAGTTAACCTCACCCTCCCCATGTTCTAGCTCCCCAAAACTTCCCATGTGTCCATCCTCCTGACCTGCCATATGGATATTAAATCAATTCTTGGTACATGTAAAATTCTTCGCGGAATTCTTGGTTGGAATCGGGTTTAGAACTGAGAAGAAAGTAATCTGTTTCTATAATTTTTTGACAATATCAGAATTCAACAGTTTTTTATTCTATATATTGGAACATTCAATGAAATGCATCGTAAATAGAACAAAGAAAGCACTGAAACAGATCAATAAACTTTCAACAATATATTTGTAATACATGACAATTGAATAAGTGCAGAATAGCACTAGACTATAAACAGTTTATTTGTCCATTTATTGCGTTTTTAAAAGAATTCTTCACCTTCTGTGGTGATTTACAATTTTTATGTGCAGTACATAAGGTTAACTTTATTTTCAATTTGTCAGGTAAGTAAACACATTCTTAATGAGCGAAAATTTCACTTAAAATACACATCGGACTACATCCCTCTTTCAATATTTATCCTGATATGTTTTTTCTACTCGTTGGTTCTTCTTTGTGCTCAATGATATCTAGTTACATGGTGTTATTGTTATAGATTTGATTTGCAGGTTTGCCTGAAACAGGATTTTAAGTTTTGTCCAAATCGGATCCCTGGATCAGTTCATCCACAACAGAGTCTTGTTGGGCCTGTTCCGCTCCCCTCTGAATTGTGTTGTCAATAGCAGTTTGGTTCCTCGGAATAGTTTCGATATCGCCAGAATCGGATTCAACTCTTGGAAGGGAGGTGTACTCAAAACTTCCAATTCACTTTCCGCATCAGTGTTTCTTAAACCCATTTTTATATTTCTAGATTATGAATTATCACAGGAAGTGATTATTTTCATTATGTACACTCAATATTTAATTAATTTTTTTTTATTTATAAGGGAATCCGTAAATTTCATGTTTTCAGCAGTACTAATCATGTCTTTGGTAACATTATAATAAGATGTTCATTGATTCTAGTGTACTATTAATGTTTAAATATTTACCTGGTCGAATATCACAGTCTCCCATTTCGCTTGAGGGAACACCTGCCCACGTGTCAAATAGTTGTGTCGTAAAGTTGTAGGTAGGTTTGGGCATTCAGTGGGTGTACTGATGATATAATAACATTCTTTAATACCTTGAAGCAAAGTAATATTTCTATAAAGTAATTTTATTTAAAGGAACATAATTAAATAACTTACTTCACAAGACTGAAGAATCCATCATACAGGTTTGATTTCACACGATTTCTCCACATAAAACCTCTGCCAAGTGACCTTCAAACTGTGATATTTAAGTACCGAAGTGTGGATGTCCTGTTCTTCCCCTGTCTCCGAATTCACATACGTATTCTTGAATGTATACTTGTGAATGACAGTGAAGTGGTCGTATCCCAGGTCGTTCAGTGGGCAATATGCAGACCAGCCACACTATAAATGGTACTGCCTGGCAAGCACTGGCGTTGAATGATTGGGAGTAATGTCTCCTCTGTCCTGTCTGCTACCGGTTACAATATGATTGTGTTTGTGTCCATCTCAATCATTCCAAACACACATATCTGAAATGTAAAGACATAAAAATCACCTTAGAGACTACTTTAAATCTTATTATTCGTTGTTATTTGTGCTGTACACTAATTCAGGTAAATGTACATGCGTTGTACCAGGGCTATATGTGCAGAAGTGCGAATGTGAATTTCATTTTTGACATATTGAGTTGAAGGTACTTGACAAAATTAAGATTTTTTAAAAAATCTGTTACAGGGCACATTATGCATATGTAATGTACTGTTTACATGCATACATTCTTGGAGCTGCTTTTGAAGTAATGCAGCTGGAAAATTGTGATGGAATGCCAATCAAATGGCAGCAGAGAAATCTGATCAGTACTGATGGTTGACAAAGCTTGCCCAGGAAATATTAGAGAAACGTGTTAAACTGAATGCAGGTAAGAATATATGTTTCTCTGGGTGTAGATGTTCAGGGATTTGATCTGACAATTAACTTCATTTTAATTACAAATTATTGGTGAAATACTCAGAATACTTTAAATGCTTACTGTTTACAGACAAAAATTTAACCAGAATGAGAGAAAAAGCCAAAGAAATGGATACTCGGACTCTCTCCATCAAGGGATGTTTGACAATGACCTGCAGAAATTCGTTTGCACACGTGGGAAACAATATAAGACTGCTGGTTATTTCAAGCGACATTTGGTCAGTACACATAATTGGTTGTTAAGAGAAGATGATGATCCAACTACTGACTAAAGTACAAGTGAAAGCAAGACAGACAGTGTTGCCACCTACCATGCATCTTTCGTGAAAAATTCTCTTCAACTAAGGGATACGTATGATGCGTACTCTATCTGTGATGGGGAACGTGTTGTCCGCAACGCTTAATTCGAATTCCTGTGTGCAGATGTTGGAAAACACAACAAATACTTTGGGTGTGGAGGTTCGTCGCTTATATCATAACTCTTCTATCGCCAAAGCAGGTCTATGAGTACATGTGGAACTGTGCTGCTAATACCACTGGGGCGTCAGTAAGAATATACCGAATGCTTATGGTGCAGCTAGTAAAGACAACAATCGAGGAACAGAGATACAATTTATTGATTTTCCTTCCTCAATTCAAAAAATGATGTGCTTCATTTCCTGTGTGTAGTCAGTATGGAACTGAGCAAAATCCTGTTCTCAGGAATCCTAACATCAACTGGTTGATATTGCTTCTCATTAAAGACACGAGACACGTAACGATAAGCATATCCTACAGCCTCCAGACTCTCCATATAAACAATGGTGACAGGAAACATTTCCAATTCATTCAAGAGTTTAAGGGCAATCGGGGAAATAATTTCACCAAGTTTTTCATATTTTATAATATCAGGCAGTCGCTGTCGAACTTCTAGAAATTATGCTGGGTCGGTCAGGGTTCACCTTAATCACAAAGGGGTTGTCATACTGAAGAATCTAAATTATCTGCTCGATATTTGATTGTGTGCAAGTAGCAGGTTAGGCAAGATGGTTAACATTTTGGAAAAGGCATGTTAATTCCCTTAACTTCCTGAAAGTTGTTCTGAAGCCCAAAGGAATTTCACAAAGAATACACAGGTGAAATATAAAAGAGTCACAGAATCAGCCATTCAAAAGTCCTGACCGTCGTAACATAGTTTTTTCAAAGTCTGGAGTCCTAGTAGAAGGATAAAAAATATTGGTATTCAAGAGAAACTCTTACCACAAAAAATAAACCGGTAAAATAGTAATCCCTTAACACTAATTATTCAGGAGATAAGGTCAAAGTTAATGTTTTTGAAAAGGAGGTCAAATCCATACGTTCAATGTCAAAGGTCATTGCATTGCGGCTGGTACTCAAAAGTATGTTTTGTCAAATGAATCATGAGAAGGTGTACTATCACTTAACTTATCCGTTCAAAAGTTATGGCTAAGATTGAAATTTTGGATATGTATATTACAAATATGTATCAGTATATTAAATCACTCATAAAGATGAACGGCACTACAACCGATTTTTTCCTTTGTAATGTCGGAGTACGACAAGGGGAAAACTTATCTCCTTTTTTATTTTCGTTGTATATTAATGACCTAGAGAATTATCTTTTTGATAGAAATATAATTGGTTTACAAAGCCTTACGAGTTCAATAGAAAATGATTTATGTGTGTATTTGAAACTTCTTATACTTTTATATGCCGATGATACTGTCATTTTAGCAGAAACTCCTGATGATCTACAAAATGCTTTAAATGAATTTGAAAGCTACTGCTCAGAGTGGAAATTACAAGTAAATATTGAGAAGACCAAAATATTATTTTTTTCAAAAGGCCCTTTAAATAAAAAAGTTTTTTACTATAATAACAAGAGTTTAGAAACTGTTAAAGAATTTAAATATCTTGGTATCATTTTTTCAAGATCTGGCTCCTTTTTAAAAGCCAAGAAACATCTCTGTGACCAAGCACAAAAAGCTATGTATGGTGTTATCAGAAAAATTAGACAATTTAACCTCCCTGTAGAATGTCAACTTGATTTGTTTGATAAAATGGTTTTACCAGTGTTACTTTATGATTGTGAAATTTGGGGTTTTGAAAACTTAGATATTATTGAACGTGTTCATTTCAAAATTTTGAAACATATTCTATACTTGAAAAGTAGTACCCCGAATTATATGGTTTATGGTGAAACAGGACGTTTCCCATTATCTGTCCTTATTTATTCAAGAATAGTCTCATACTGGTGTACATTATTGAAAAGCACAGATAAGAAAATTTCATGTATATTATATAAGTATTTAATTTCTAACTCACAATCAGAAATTAGTAAGAATCCTTGGATTGACTGTGTTAATCGTATTTTTGACTCATGTGGACTTTCTTATATTTGGAATGAACAGTTTTATTATAATCCTAATCAAGACTGGGTTACTTCTGTTGTTAAACAAAGATTACAAGATCAATTTATACAAAAATAGCATTCTGATATAAACAGTTCTTCTAAAGGTACTTTGTATAAGATTTTTAAAACTAATTTTGAGTGTGAAAAATATTTAAGTATTCTGCCATTAAAATTTAGAAAAATACTTGTCAAATTTCGTACTACTAATCACCATCTACCAGTTGAGTTGGGAAGATGGGCATCTATACCATTAAGGGAAAGATTATGTACACTTTGTAATGCTAAACATGTTGCTGATGAATTTCATTTTATACTGGAATATACTGCACTGTCGAACATCAGGAAAAAGTATATTAATGAATACTACTGTACTATACCAAATGTTCTGAAATTTTCTTAACTAATTACAAAACAAGATGCCATGTCGCTCAAAAAACTCTGTATGTTCATATTAAAAATATATGATTTAGTCTGTCCTCCATAATTGTTTTCCTCACATTTCATTATTACATGTTTTTTTCCTCCCCTTTTCCATTTTTATTTCCATTTTTTTCCTCTTCATTACCTTCATTGTCTTATTATGTATAATATCATATACTTATACCTCTGACCAGAATGTATATATGCTGTAAATATTTGTCATTGTCCTCATGTACCATGTACTTAAAATGTTTTTGAGTGAATAAATGACCTTGAACTTGGATATTTCTTTAAAAAGTCACTACTGCTAGTACTAACGAGAAGGTGTCGACAAACATGAGTAATTATTATTTAACCCTGCATGCGCGGATCTGGAAAGGAAGGGGGGGGGGGGTCGGGGGATCCCTTATTACACTTTATCAGACTATTGTTCTTGTGGAAATGTTATTTATTTCCAATAATTACACAATAATTATTCTTGTTGGGATCGGTTTAATTTTGATCAGGACTGTTCAAAACTAAAACAAAATTTCTCTGAAATTTGGCTATTCCCTTTCCAGGCACGTAGCAGAAAAGTGGGGGCCAGATCCTCCTCCTCCCCCCGCCTGTTGCTACGTGCCTGCTTTCAATTTCTTATACAAATATGATTAACATTAAACATGTTCTCACCAGTTGTGACTGTTTTTAAGAAGATTTTAACCACAAGTCTAAAAAATATGCACAAATTGTGTGTTTTATTTCCACAAATATGAATAGAATAGAATATTTATTCAACCAATTTTGGCCCACAATGGAGCATACAGAACAGTGTCCAAAATCATCACAGTTATACATATACAAAACAGAATATATATTAAAATCTTTTAATTACGGCTTTTCTTAACATATTAAGTTTTATTAAGCACTCTTGTGATACATTCATTGTACAGTATTTTTTTTAAAAAAAGAAAGCATTTAATTTATATGTAAATATTTTTTTTTTCATTTTCTTTGAAAAAATACAGTAAATAAATAAGAGCTTATGTCGGCCTTTGAATGCTGAAACCACTGTTTAAAAAGGTTGATTCAGAGATCTATGAAATAAAATATTTGGTGCGGCATTCCTCCTTAAACATGTCAAATGTACAATGTAGATATCATACAACTTGACGAATGGGACTCGTCTTTTACTTTATTCATTATTGGTCACTTTTGACAAGTAAAGGCTCTTAATCCGAGATTCCTCTGACTTTATTCCCTGCTTTTTATATTGTCACATGTGTATAGGGTTAGCTAGGGTTAAAGTACGTCATAGAAATCTGTATTGTGTTTGATTATTTTTTCCTGGGGGTAAAGGCCACGTACTATATCTGTATATAGTGAAAATTAAATAAATTAGCTCAGTATTAACCACCTTTACACAATATATTTTTCGATATATCCAAAAAATATTTTGAATTAGGATAGAGAGGGTCCTTAACTGACCTTAAGACTACAGTTCATGACGGTAATCTGAGAATGTGGATATATACAACGATGTTTAGAAAAAAAGGAGGGGGGGGGGGCAGACGGGGAGGAATCTCGAATCAACTTTTAAATTAACCTGAGACTTTGGATATATCCAACGACATGTCGTTAGAATGGGGGGCTTCACAACTTCTTATCATACTTATAAAAAAAATTCTTAATCAGCTGATGGGGTTTACTGCCTGTTTAAGTTAGATGCTAGCGATCAGACAAAAAATATGTATTTACATTCTGTTAAATTCTGTCATTTGTGTTTATTTTAAATATTGTTTGATCCGCCTCAACGCGAAGGTGAATCACCGGGCTATTTATAAACCGGAACCTTCCTTTCGTCACTACGTGTTGTGTACATCACAGAGGCAAGCGGTAAATCTAGTCTTCCCGACTCCCGACGGTCCCGGATTTTGGTTTTTTGGCAATTTCTTTTTTATCGGCGAACAGAAAGTCATCAAACTTCTCAGGCATAATTTCTAGGTTTAAACGAATTCAATAATACGTAAAAACCTTAACAAATTTGCGTATTTATTACTGAGTCAGCACTATCACCTGCCAAAAAGCGGTAAATCTAGTACTCTGTTATAAATGTTAAAACCAAAAACGGACACCGATGCAACGCAGAGATGAATGTTTCGTTTACATTTGAGATAATAAAAGAAATATTGGTATGAATTGAGAAGATATATCTTCTTAAAAAAGATGAATTTAATATTTCAGTGAATAATTGCAAGGTTTTCTTAATTTGTAAAGAACAAACAACATTTTAATTCTATATAATAATCACCGTGACCTACTTTTTGAACTAAATGACGTATCCTTTTTAAAACATTAAATCCCATTATTTCAGACACTGAAAGGGTTTGAATCATCAAATCTTGTAAGTTGCTGCATCTTGGGACCTTAAAACAAATTTAAAGAAAAAGTAGGTCACTGTGACCTACTTTTAGAATTTTGCAGGCATATGTTTTCAAATTGTTTAAAAGGCATATTTTGATTACCTTCAGACCTAAAATCATCAAACTTCGTCAGGAGATGCATCTTGGGACTTTGAAAAATGTCGAACAAAATGTAGGTCACGGTGACCTACTTTCGACATTTTATGGCTATATTTAAGTATATCCGGTACTTATTGGCTTAGAATAATCAAACTTTGTCAGTTGATGCATTTTGGGTTTTCCAAGTATGTAGACCAAGAAGTAGTCCTATTTGGCTAAGAATCTTCAAACTTTGTCCGGTGATGCAACTTTGGTCTTAAGATACCTAGGGTTAGAGGCTTCGAATACAAGTGATAGGTTGTACATTTTATCAGAAGAGCGATTCAAGGCCTTTGGGCCTCTTGTTCTGAAGTTTAACTGGTCTTGTTGACAAGTTGCGCAAGAGGACTGGCACTTGATCACTGTTATCAACTAAAGCATGTGGTGAAAGCAATCCCTTAAGGTTTCGTCAAAGGTCAACATGTCCAAAAATTTATTTTTACAATAGCCCCAAATCTATGTAAGGTATAAAGTCAAAACTTTTACAGTTTATAAATTTGTTATAATGAGTAACAAATAGAAAGTATCACTTGATAAAAAAATACTTGGAATAATATTAATTGAGAAAAATTCTTCTTAAAATGCATATATTTTTAAAAAAATACACCTCATTAATTCTGTGCTTTTAGTGAAAACCATCATTGCAGAGACAAAATATGTTTATCAGTGAAGGGCAAGTTGGACTTGGATAGCGTCTGGAATGTTGTTTTCCCTGTTAATTTTGTTCAAATATTAAGACTTGAAAGTGAAAGTTCACTGCAAATGGCGGATTCTAAAGGGGTCTTGTCTTTATACATGTCTTGCTTTCAATAACAGTCTTTTAGAGAGCATTCACGTTCAACTTGCCCTTCAATGATAAACATACAATATTTCTACAATGTTGGTTTTCACAAAAAGGTCTGATACAATTTTTCTCAAAAAATATATTTTTAAAAATATTTGTTATCAAGTGATACTTTCTATCTATTAATCAGTGATATATTTAAAAACTGTAAACGTTTTGACTTTATACCACACATAGTATTGGAGCAAATGTAAAAATAATTTTTTAGAGATGTTGATCTTTGACGAAACCTTAACATTACGACATGGTTTGGAAACCAAAGTACCAGCTATGTGTTGGTCCAAATGGCCAAGAACCTGCACTGATGAAAATGGTTCAACTCTCACTTTTTGACTTAATTTCACTCTATCTATTTGAACTTGTCTACCTCCTGCATCTAGTAGAGTTGCATTCATCCGTTTGCCAAGGACTATCTGTATTTCATTAAGGTCAATGGTAGCGTTTTGTGCCTTTAGAAAATCCAGACCTAATATGACGGGATCAGATATGTCAGCTATAAGGGCAGTCCAGGTGATGGGGTCTTCTTGTGTGTTCCCAATACGAATCTGAATGCTTTTACAGTAGTTAGCCTCAATAAAGTCAGAATTTACTGCGCCCTTCATGGTTACTTTTTCTCCACGAACTAAGGGTGGGGTGAAAGTGTTGGCGAAAGCTTGGCTGATAACTGTTATCTGGGCTGCCGTGTCGACAATAGCTTGAACAGGTTTTCCGTTAATAGAGATCCTTAGCATCATGTTGTATGGATGTGTTTGACTGTTGACATACATTCGTATGTCGTAACTGGTTGGACTATTCCTGGTTTCTCTCTTCGGTGATCTAGGGGATGGGGAACGGGACCTGTGTGACCTTTGGCATTATCTAGCAAAGTGACCTGGTTGTGCACAGTTGAAGCACTGCATGTGCTGCTTTGAGTGGTGAAGAGCTGGAAACAGAACTAGAGCCGAGCTCGTTGCAAAGCAACGAGTAGGTCTTCCGTCCTGTTTGACCGGAAGTAACTTTCATTTAAAAAAAAAAAAGAGTAATGAAGTCCAAAAATGTGTTAATCCTCCAAATCTATGTTAAGTATTGCAAAATTAAGCCATTTTGTGACGACGACGGACTGAAAATTAATATTTAAGCTTCTAGTGACACATGTTACCCAAAAACCTGTCAAAAACGGTAAAAATAAGCATTTTCTCACTACTTCCGGTTCAACCGGAAGTGACGTCGCTGGACGTATTTTGACGACCCCATTAGATAAAGCTTGATATTTTGAACAACTTTGCTTCTTTGATGTAAAACAAATTCTCAATACTTTTTGAGATATCTTGAAAAAACTTTTGGCCCCTCTAGGTCCCTTAATTTAGGGGTCAGCCCTTTTTTTCGACATATCATTTGAAAGATCTTCTAATTCTGTAAAAATTATGTTCTATATATTTTAACAAAATATTTTTAGATTAGAATATAAAAAGAAAAATGAGTAATTTTTGGTTCTTTTAAGCGTTCTAATTTTTGACCCCTATATAGCGCCATTTTGAATAGAGAAACCGAAAAACAAAAACCGATGTGCACAACTTCAATCCTTCTATTATCTAAAATCAGTAGAATTTCTGCTCCAGCTTTAGCCGTCTCTGAGCCTTTGTCTGGAAACGAAAGCCTATAAATTTTCCTTTAAAGGGAAATAACTCAAAACCGGAAGTGGCTTTTTGAAATTATAGTCAACATTCTGATAGAGTTTATTAACGTCTATAACGTCTGAAAATTTGAGCGAAATCCTTTGAGAAATGAGCGAGATATGAGGCCTCAAAGTTGCGGTCTAGGAAGCAGAAGAAAAAAAAGAATAACTAGATACGATCTCGTTGCGAGCAACGAGTAGGTCTTCCGTTGAATTTCTCGATAAGATGAGACGTGATTTTGACTGAGATATTTGAGAAAAGAGAATGACATTGAGTTTTCCTTCATTATATTTAAAGTTTCTGATAAATATCACAATATCTTAGTCATCTTTTGTTTAATATGGCTTCTTAAAATACTCCCCCTTTTTCAGATGAAAAGCATCCAATATATAGCATTTTGGCCCCTTGCGACTTCTTATTGCTTAACATATGATCAAAATTTTATAACATATTCTTGCAAATCGTTAATATGAATACTTTTACTTCAGTAATGTATAACAAAATATAGATCATTATAGAGTTAAAGCTAAAAGACTTTTGGCCCCTCCTCTGAGCCCTTAATTTAAGGGGTCAGCCCCTTTCTCTTGATTTCAAATGAAAGGTCTTATGATTTTGAAGATTTTTGGTTCAACACTTATTCAGAGATTTCTTTTCGTTGTGGAGATATGCTACATGGAAATATTTAGGAGCCATCGCTCCAAGTCCTTAATGGGGCCGTTTTACAAAAATTCAAAGTATGCATATTGTTTAGAATATTATTCTGACCATCTTTTGTTCAATATTGCTTATCAAAACATTCCCCCTTTTTGAGATATAAAGCGTCATAGATTTGACATTCTAGCCCCTTTTGACCCCTTATTACGCAACACATGATCAAAATTTTATAATACATTGTTGCAAATTGTTAAGATAAATACTTTTGCTTCAGTAATGTATTACAAAATATTTCTCATTAGAGAGTTATAGATAAAAGACTTTTGGCCTCTCTGAGCCCCTGATTTGAGCAGCTAGCCCCTTTCTCTTGATATTACCTGAAATTTCTTCACATTTTGCACATTTTTTTATTCAATATGCTTTTACAAAATATGAACAGGTACGAAGATATGAAACAAAATGTGTCAAATTTTCTGAGATGTTTCTGAGACATTTTTGGGGCCCTGCCGAGCTCTGGCGCCTTTTGAGCTAGAAAGATTTTGACACCCGATTGCAACTCAGCAAACCTTCCTGTTTACTCACTAAAAATCTTGGGTCAATATCTTAAGTCGTTTTGGAGGAGTTTCCCGGACAAGCCGACCCTCTGAAAATCAGAAAATCGTCCATATCTCACGACCGGAAGTGACGTCATCAAAAAGCAAAAAAACCTATCAAGATCAATTGAATATCTTTTACCTCTGAAAGTTTGGTGTAAATCGGATGAGCCATCTTTGAGAAATCGCTTGCACAAAATCGGTTGGAAGAAAAATAATAATAGGGAAAAAGAAACCGAACGAAAACAATAAGGTCTTCCGTTGGAAACGGAAGACCTTAATAATCTTTACCAACAGAATCAGTAGAAGGTCTTCCGTTGGAAACGGAAGACCTTAACTAGAAGTACTGTCTGTTTTCCGTGGTGGAGATTGTGACCTTGTGGAAAGTTGTTCATTCATTAGGGTAATGATTTTATCCGCTTTAGCGTTGGTTGCCTCCAGCCCACTTTTGAGTTCAGCTATTTCTTCTGAAAGTTTGTCTACTCTGCTTTGGGGTCGTATTGGTCTAACTTTAAATTCATTCAACAAGCCCAAGTCACTATCAAGGTCATCCTCTTCAAAACGAACCTTCCTCACCTCCGGCTTCTTTAATAGCGCCTAAGATTAATCTCTGATTATTGAGTGCAGCCTTTAACAATTGTAAGGCCGTCTTAAGGTCAGGAGGATCTTTGTCCATAGTTGTAAGTGCTGCTCTTTTATTTTCGAGGCCCTTCAGGAAAGTGTCAGTAGCTATTGTTTATTTTACACAGTCTGGAGCCTGTGGGTAGCCTTCACTTACCATCTCCTGGATTTTTTCTGCAAATTCATCAACAGATTGGTCACCTTGCTTGATATCCTGGAGATTCCTCCTAATTGTGTGAGGGAAATTTCGCTGGCCAAATCTTGTTTTCATCTTTGCACAAAGTGATGAGAAACTGCTCTGTACTTGGGCTGAACATGTACAGTAATACTTTAATGCTTTGTCACGCAAAGATTCAACTAGGCGTTCCAGTCGTTGTTCATTGTTCCAGTTATATCTTGTCGCTATCATGTTGAACTGCACAATGTATGGATTCCATTCCGATTTTCCATCGAAGGTAGCCATCTTTGGTGGGGGAGGACCCATATTGTGATAACTCGTCATGAGATTGGGCTTCTGTCCACTTTTCACTTTTTGTGAATTTCCATCTGTGGTTACCTTAGCAGCAGTGTTCCCACTGGGCGGGCCAGACAAAAGCCAGCCACAATTAGCAGTAGCACTGTCACTAGGTAACGAGGTGTTTTCCTTTTTGATGTCCATTTTAGGTTTCATCCATGGATTACCACCACCATAAACACCATGTGGAGCCAAATTACCGACAGCATTTTCATTTATTTTCAGTAACTTTTCTTCATATGTTTTTCTAAGGTTTTCCTCAAACTGTGTTTGCATGAGTTCATAGTGTTCTTGCGAAGCCTTCATTTGCTCCTTAAAATCACTCGACATTTTTTCCATTCGGTCATCCCATTCCTTCTTAAGTGCCTGAATTAACTGTGGTGGTGTGTCTAGAGAAACTTTTTCTTCATCCAATAGAGTTCTTATGGTACTATAGGTGCCCTGTAGGAATTGACGTATGTCATCCTCTGTTATAAAGCCCTTTTCCTCCCGTAGTTTAAGGATAGCTGTGGCTCTGTGCTGACCAATTCCTTCGAGTTCAATTAGGTCCTCATAAGACGCAGTATTCAAGTTTATAGCAGGCATTATTCTATTGATTTTAAATCCTCCTCAGATACTTGTATGTCCAAAATGTCTTCTGGTAAAACTCTGAAACAACTTCTGTTAATGTCCTCAGTCAACCTTCTGCTCCAGATCAAGGCCAATTCTGTACCTGGATGGATGCCGTCGTAAAAAACAGAAAATTTGTAAGAAATCCTTACACCGTTGTTCTTCTTCTTGCGATTGTCTGTGTCCTTGCGTCTGCGTGTTATGTCCTTATTAAATCGCAAAGTAGATTGTCCAATTTCTGAATTTATTGCACGAATATTTGCATTTAAAGCTTCAACTTGCCTGCAAATTTCAATGTCTTTTGTGCCGATTATATGCCACAATTGAGTAGCACGGTATTTCAATGAATTTCACTTTTATGTCTTGGAACTTGAATACAATTGTTATGGCTCTTCGGTATTGTGCGGTAATGGTATCTACGACAGTATTGTCCCAGCAGCGAACTTGAGTAATTTCCCCCTCTTTTCTGGTAATGTCACAAGACCCAAGCCGAATATAAATCAGTGCTGAACCAAAGGCTCTGGACTCCAATCTGTGTTCCAGTTGATCTACGGCCTTTTCAGTTTGCAGGCCACTTTGGCACCAAAACTCGACAAACCTCAGGCGGGTCTTATTTTTAAGAGCAAAACCTTTGCTGTCTGACAGAAGAATTGGTGTGTGACATAGTGACCCTTGAGGTGTTGTTGGTGGCTTGCTGAGAAAAGCTTGTATTTTTGGTCCAGACAATAACATGAACAAAATAATATGCAATATGATTATATGAAGATTGAAGGGTTGAATACACAAATAATATGACTACTGAAATTAGAAATTCAAACAAAACTCCAAAATAAAATTCCTATCGCAATCGAATGATATCGCAAAATTTTTATGTAATTGAAAATAAAATTTCGAATTGTAACAGCTATGGGTTTCCGTACCCAAGTTGACAAATTAAAAATCAACACTGGCGGTAAATAGAGAATGAGATAGAATTATAAAATTTCAAAAATGATTGTCAAATATTAGCGTAGTAATATTGTCACACTTGATAGATTAATTTCTCCTTTTCTGCGAGAAACCAAGTTTGACAAAACGCGGGAATGTCCGAGTTTCCTCGACACTATTGCCCTACGCTAATCAAAATACAAGAAAAATCAGTAAAAGGATATGTATATTTTTCAACTGGACGTAGGATCCGTCACTTCTGACACCAGTTGTAGTGACCTATAAGTCTGCGAGCTCAGCTACAGGCCAATACAGGGGCTCGGGAACCACAAGGGATCACTAAGCCAGTATCAGGTTGCAAACTCATTTATTGTTAGATCGTACCAAAGTGTTTCGAACCACACTGCTATAACTCCCTTGGTTTTCAACCAAACAGGATGGGATTTGGAACATAGATAGATATGATGGACTTCTACAAGTAGGTATGGTCACCATGCACATGCAAAGTTAACACGTGCGTGTACATGTGCTGCAATCTGATTGGCTGAAACTTTAAACAGCTATAACTCCCTTGGTTTTCACCAAACAGGATGGGATTTGGAACATAGATAGATACAAGTGTTAGCTATCCTAAAAAGCTCGTCTGACGTGGTCTGCTTAAATTCACAAAGCGGAAAGAAATCTAATTAAGAAATGAATTTAATTTTTGAAGATTCATGAGGTTATGAACTACGACGCTTCACGCCGGCATATTTCATGAAGCGCTAACGCGCTTCATGATAAATATGCCGGCGTGAAGCGTTGTAGTTCATATACATGTACCTCATGAATCTTCAAAAAATTAAATTCATTTATTATATTTACATTATTTTTCTGATGACTTGCCATAAATTTACGCCGTTCAACTGTCATTTTTAAAGCAAAACAGTGTGCACTATATTTTTTGACTATTTGACGTCAAGAGCGGTATTATGACGTAACAATGGAGATATTCATGCTTATTCGTGATTCATACCTAATG
>PRKT01000570.1:0-13023 GCA_003671525.1 Saccostrea glomerata | reverse complement strand
CCCCCCTCCCCCGACTCCTAACCACAGTAAAGAGTAGTGATATCAAGGAAATGTACTATTGTATGCGAAAAAAATAGAAGTGAAAGGAAGTTGGCCTTGAAAAAAGTTGCCCCCCCCCTCGCCTCGCATCTACAAAGCCTCTCTCTCTCTTTTTTTTTTTGCTTATCAGCTTTTAGAAAAAATACATAACCCGCGTAAACCGTTCATTCCAGTAACAACAAACAAAAAAAAACAAACATTTTATTGTTTATATCTGTTTAAATAATCAATTAAAGTAGGATTAAAAGATTAATTATTGTATTAATGATGCAAACGTCTTTATACGTTTCATTGATGGAACAGCCACTGCTTAAGAAATCTGTACCAGGCGACCTGCCTACTGTAGTTTATGCAGTGATGAACGCAATGGGGTTTCTTAAGAAATAAAGGAGAAAATATTCAGTGGATGTAAATATTTAATTATAATAAGCCGCCTTTCAATGTTTTTCGTATATCTGTATCAAAACATTGGCTATTTAAATATTTTCATTTTAAAGTAAAAATATCAATGATTGAAATAAAAGGTGGAGCTAATGTATCAAGTTTATTTTTCTTTAACTAAGAAAGCTGAAAACTAGGATCTACCCCCAGAAGTCTGTTGCCGTAAATTGTCTTGCCAGCGTTTGGGGAATATGGGTGATTTGAATCAATGACACTTTTATTGACTCCATTGCTTTGGAAAATTTGGCGTGATTTCTTGGCATGAAACTTTAACCTGTTCAATCAACCGGAAAATATAGGTCAGATTCAGCATCCGAAGTAAGTCTGGTAGTATGCATCCTTAGATGTACCATCCATGCAAATTTAGTCATAATGGGGCTCAAAGTATATAGGAAATGAAAACACTGCACCTTTTGAAGCAAGCCTGGTAGTATGCAGCCTAAGATGTATCAAACCTGAAAGTTTGGTAACTTTAGTGCTTATAGTATCTTGGAAATGAGATCTGCATCTAAAAACTTTAACCTGTTCACTCAACCGGAAAATGTAGGTCAGATTCAGCAGTCGAAGCAAGCATGGTAGTGTGCATCCTTTGATGTATCATCCATGCAAGTTTGGTCAACATAGGACTTAAAGTTACTTGTAAATAAGACCTGCACCAAAACTTTCACCTGTTCACTCAACCGGAAAATAACGGTCAGATTCAGCATCCGAATCAAACCCGGTAGTGTACATCCTTAGATGTATCATCCATGCAAGTTTGGTCAACATAGGGCTTATAGTTCCTTGAAAATGACACCAACACCAAAAACTGCACCAAAAATGTTAACCTGCTCCAAAAACCTTAACCTGGTCATTCCGTTGCTGAAATTGCAGCATCTGAATCTTTGACTGGTACAATGAAACACATCAGAAGCATCTCCCATGCATGTCTAATCAATATAGGACATAGAAGTGCTTTAAAAGAAAACTGCTCCAAAAAACTTAACCTGGGACGCCGACACCGACGGTATTACATAAGCTCCCCGAACTTCGTTGAGGTGAGCTATTAATAAATGTTCAGAAATTTTAAAACACTGACTGATCACCTTACTTACATCAAAGCACTAGAACAACCTGTTAACAATGAAATAATATGTAGTCTAAGCAGATATACATATGTACATGTAGGTCTGTTGCTCCCTTGTGATAAATATACACATAAGTAAATATCTGCTGTTATGTAACCAATATGTCAAACGTGTATCTAGCAAACAAAACAATTACTTTATTGGAACTGAATTACACTAGGTATCCTATTCACTTCATGGCACATGTATCCCATTACTTACTTAATCATAATAATTACTTTTAAAAATTTAAAAATATAAATTTGAAAATAAAATAGTGTAAATGTGTTGTTATAACTTGAATGTATCACTGTACCCTAAAACTATGAATTCTATAAAGAGCAAGAGCCATCTTATGCATAAAATGGCCCTGTACTGATATCAATTAATTAACTATCACCCTTTTTTAATTTCCATATATCAAAATAAAGTAGACACTTGGTGCTTTTATGTTCTATAATGAAATTTTGTTTTGAGAATCCAAATATTTGAGAACAGGCTTTGAGAAATTGTAATGTTTTTGAAATTTGCAGAAAATATGCGTATTTGACTACCTTCAACAAAGAATTAAAATATGAGCACAGCCCACGATCCAAAAAATAAGACATGTTTTTTGATCTTCAGAAATAGACCTTTCAATATGTATTGGCATATTTTGGATCAGAGGTTGTGCTCTATATGAAATATTGAAAAAACGCTTCAAGTCTAGGTCATTTTCAAAGGAATTTACAGGATATGAGGAAAATGACGCATTTTATGACGTCATAATGCATTGACTAGATGTGAAATTACGTCACAATTAATAGATACGTGGTCACCAACAGTCCAAGTGATAAATACTGCATTTGCAGCCTAAACTGAGCGGTTTTGAATTTTCAAAAATTCCCAGGGCCAAATAAAGCCCAAAGTGGCTCTACCTCTTTTAGGAAGTTCAGACAAGGAGCAAAATTTGCATTCCAGAAGCAGGGACATGGCCTATGCCTTTGCTTAAATGGGAGTCCTGCAACATGTTTTAACCGGGAATACTTTCACTCAGGAGATACATGTACATGGTAAATCAATTCTTTTTTAAGTATTGACACATTCAAGAATATTTACCAAATTACCTGTATCAAACTTATTGAAAAAAGTAGCAGAAAGCTCCATATTGCCTTGAGCTTAAAACTACAGTTTCAAATAAATAGCATTCCAAATTATAGATACAGTCAGTAAGCTTAGTTCTTTAAATGTCAAATGTAGCTTTGGATAAATCCAACTAAAAATGTTTAAAATGATGAAGTACTTCACTTACCTGCTCAGTCTATACTTGAATAGTTCGATGTTATACATTTTACACCCCAAGTTTTTTTTTTTTCTTTCAAAAGGCTACAGGCATCAGAACTTGTTCAAACAGCCTCTAGCAGTAAAGATGTGAAGCATGTCCTGGACATGACTGTCGCAACTGAACAATCCTTCGCTAGAAAGACCTAAGAAAAGCCGTGGGAAGACAGAAGGGTTCCTGACCATGGAAGTCTATTGATTCTGATTCTGTTGAAATCCTGACACAACTTTTCCAGAATGAGATCAATTTCCATTTGACAATACATAAACAGAAGTTCTCTGTGTTTGGATTTTTCCTATGATATTGACATATTTTAGATTAGTTAATGATGTTATTCTATATAAATTCATTTGCTTATTTTGGAGAGCTATGGTAAGATGATTATATTTTTTCATTAAAATCTAATGGCCACCAAAATACTCTGCATCAGTTCAAGACATTGAGGATGATTTTCCAGACCCAATGAGTTCTTCCCCACTGCCTTTAGGTAGGATAAATGTGTAATAAGACCCACACGGGACATCAGAACTTGTTCAAACAGCCTCTAGCAGTAAAGCTGTGAAGCATTTCCTCTGCAGAACTGTCGCAACTGAGCCATCCTTTGCCACCAATAAAGACCTTACAAAAGCCGTGGGAAGACAGAAGGGTTCCTTACAATGGGAGTGTATTGACTCTGTAAGATCCCTAACATCTATTCCAGAATGAGATCAACTTCCTTGGGGCTCAGAGAAGCTTATTCAATGCAGTGAGGACTCAGTCAGGAGAGTTAGTGAATAGTGGACATTACGTACTTTTCACTGACAAAGACAATGTGGTAAGAAAATGAATTTTAAATTTTATTATCAGTTTTTAAATTTGTCCACATGTAATGTTTATTAAATATTACAACCAAAAAATACTATGTACATTCATGAATGATTAAGTTCAAAATAATCTAAAATTGTTGTGATCAAGAAACACTTTCTGTATATAAAATTGTTTTACATTTACATTTTTACCCGTGAAATACTGGAATTTATTCATTGAATAAAAATGATATCTTGTCACAGCGTGAAAGGATATCAAAATGATATCCTGTCACACTGTGTCGAATATCAGAAGTGCGAGAAAAATCTTGATTTCCCTTCCCATAACGAAGATAATTGTAATAAACACACCGTGAAAAACGTTGGAAGGGTGCGGATCCAATCTTACATTTTAGGATTAATGTCTTTTTTAGCTTATTGAAGTGTACAATATGTACGCGTACAGCAGTAAAAAAGTAAACAATTATAAACAGAAATGATAATATTAAGGCTTTCTCTGAGCGCTTCAA
Source organism: Saccostrea glomerata (assembly GCA_003671525.1). Taxonomy (NCBI): domain Eukaryota; kingdom Metazoa; phylum Mollusca; class Bivalvia; order Ostreida; family Ostreidae; genus Saccostrea; species Saccostrea glomerata. Next base: position 8,801 of record PRKT01000570.1, on the reverse strand, counting down.
CAAGAGTCACAAGGAAATCATTTCAAATATTATTTTTGTTTCATTCAATTATTTCATAAAGTTATATGATAATAATTTTATGTTTGTTTAATTGAATTATACGAGGGTCATTCAAAAAGTTCGTAGACTTTTGTCCTAACTTTTTTATTTAACGATATATTATAACCAAATTTGGTACAAATATTTTAACAACAAATTCAAATAATTTGAGCAAAAAATTGAAATGTATTTTCATATTTCATATTTATTAAAATTACCATGGATTTAGAACAGCAAAAATGGGGTCACGGAGCACCGTCAAAATTGAGTTATTTACTAAGTTTCACTTTACAGTATTTATAGCCATACCTCTATTAAATGGTGCTGAAACGGAATAAAATTTACATGTTTAAGTAAAGTATTGCTGTATTAATTAAAATTAAATCAAGATAAGTAATCTGTCTCTCCATTTAAAAGATATCAGTTTCTAAATACATATGTACTGGATTAAAAAAGGCAGAAAATCATGACGTTGAAAGACGTCACGGAGCAGCAATTAGCTATAAAACTGTACTTTACATTCGGGAATCTTCTACTACAAGCTTAAAAAATCCGTATAAACCAGGATCTGTATGAAAAATAATCTGTGCATTTGTATTAAATGGAAAATACAATTTTTGAGTGGAAGCAAGTTTGAATCGGACGATGGATTGTCTGCAAAGAAACAGGTTAAAGTTTAAAATATTGTCAAAAGAGTTGGGAACGTCATTGAACGTGAGGTGTGCTTTACTGTTGCATTATTAATGGAGTTACATGGTAAATTAAAGGATTTGAAAACAATGACATTCTAATTCAAGCTATATTCGTACATTTGTTAACAAACGAGGTGTTAAGTGTTATGGACATGTTTTTTTGAATGGAGAAGACGCTACATACCGTTTCTGAAATTAAGAAAATGAGTATAATTTTGACAAAGTTTCTCAACATTGTTTTTGACGTTACAATGCTGATTAGCCGTGCTCCGTGGTAACAAACCAGGTTGCTATAAATTTTGGCTAACATGAGTTCTACTTAATCAAATGGAATGAAACTTCACACTTCGACAAAATAAATGTTTATGTTTATGAAAATGTGTTGATCTATAATCTTGTAATAATCATATGACGATGAGAAGCATTGTCTACGTATTTTTGAATGACCCTCGTATTTAATAAGAGCCGGTTTTATTCTCTGTCTTCGAGGGCAGAGAGTTTTAAAGTAAAATCACTACGTTTTATGAATTACAGTAATACTTTACAGTAATGAAAACCACTCAGGGTGTCCAAGTTATGCAAAAATATATATCAAGTTATACAGAAATATATGTCTAACCTAATTTTTTTATTGGACGAGTTTGTAATGGTAGGGAAAATTGAATTGCGAACAAACACTATAAAAAGACACGTTTCCTCCCCTCTACCTCCTTCTTCTCTTGGAATCTTCTATAACTACTTTTTTAGCTACATTTTATTATCATATATTTTTGTGGAAGTTCTTTAGCAGAATGGAACAAATGAACAAGTGAGTTTTCTCAGTTTATAATAAAAAAAAATAAGAGGGGGGGGGGGGTTTAAAGATCCTAATTATATATATTTTCAAATTAACCTCGTTAATTTTAATACCCGTAATCAAATTAAAACAATGCTTTTACTTTCATATATTTTCAAACCATTTAGACAAGTTGTAACCGCAGACGTACATGTTGAACCATTATTGAACTCCCCCCTTCTTACGGAAAGTCAGTTTGATAACTTGATGAAGGACATAGATAGGTCTCTCTGCGGGAAATACAACACATTGACCCTAATAAACCATCTGTGAGGAGAGAACTCTTTTCGAATGAGGAGCCACCCGTGGCTGACTCTTTGGAATCGGAGTAGGTATAAGGTAGATACAAGTATAAAAAAGAATAATTTTTTATTGACAATAACTGGATCTCTGTATGTTCTGTTTATTTTTTGTTTTTCAATTCTTAAGAGAGGATAAAAAATCAATCGGATGGTTGGATAACATCGAGCTGCAGTCAGTCTCCGAGGCCTCATATATGACGACATCCTCGGATGAGAAGTTGGGCGTCGCCCGACTACAGGTGTGCATTTTGACGTTTGAATTGTTGATATAATCTTTCACATACGATATTGAGAGTTGAATTTTATCAGCATATTTATCTTTTTTTTCAGACAAATATTACTTTATTATGAGGAGGACCTCATTGAAAAAAATCCAGGAAGAAAAAGACACTTAAAACTGAAAACAAGAGGCCCAGGGGCCACAGCGCTCACCTGAGCACATCGGGCTTGAATTTACTCCCCCCCCCCCCCCTCCAGGCAATCATCATTTGAACAAACTAGAATCTACACTACCTGAGGATGATTCCATATAAATGTCACTAATCATAGCTTTAAAGTACTTGAAAAGAAGATTTTAAAGGTTTCCCTATATATCCCTATGTGAAACTTGGGTGGGCCATTTTGGCCCAACCCTAACCCCGGGGGTCATGATTTGAACAAACTTGAATCTGCACTACCTGAGGATGATTCCACATGAGTTTTATCTTTCCTGGCCCAGTGGTTCTGGAGAAGAAGATTTTTTCAAAATGCCATTAATTTTTAACAAATTCATGATTATCTCCCCTTGGAAAAGGGTGTGGCCCTTCATTTGAACAAACTGAATCCCCTTCTCCCAAGGATACTTTGTGCCAAGTTTGGTTGAAATTGGCCCAGTGGTTGTTCAGAAGAAGATGAAAATGTGAAAAGTTTACGACAACGACAGACGACGGACAAATTTTGATCAGAAAAGCTCACTTGAGCCTTCGGCTCAGGTAAGCTAAAAAGGACTCGCCAAAGTAGACGAGGATCTAGAAGGAGTGCAGTTCACCCTGCTTTCCCCTTACTGAGGGAACATGTAAAACAAAAAAAATAATCATATATGACACTTTCTTTTCCTGTTCTGTATCGCTAATTAATCGATTACTTGACGTGTTTATGTGAAACACCCATAAAAGGTAGCATATTACACTGCCAGGACACTGTATGTGTCTGTCATTAGAAATATCTCTTCGTGTTATTAGTTTTTCATTCATGGATATAAATGATGGCTTTCTTTTCATTCAAATGGTTTACAGTGAACATTGTCTTCTACGGATTTTCTACAACAAACCGGTATTGTTCAGTTCCGATTAGTGGATAATTATGTTGGATTTTTTTTTTCTTTTTCTTCGGGTACGTACCTCTTCATCTTCAATAAAGAAGACTTTGATATATTTTCTTTTTGTCAAATGTTATTTTTACAATTATTTGTTATGTTATTTTTTATCTGGATTCGTGCGAGTCAGTTGTGCTTGTGTGTGTAAGGGTGTGTGTGTGAGGGAGGTTGAGCGAAAGGGTGTGCGTGAGAGGGTGTGTGTCTACCCGTGATGTATTATTGATGTATTATGTAATCGGTTCGTTGCATTTGTCACCTTGATCTTGCATTAAGAGGGTATTTATAGACAGTTTGCCTCAAAAAATATTGTCTAAATCAAATAAACAAGAATCTTACTTTAGTTGTGTTTCTTTTTCTTTTTCTAACAGTATGATATGTAAATGTTCTCACATCTAAGAACATCAATCATTTTGAAACAAATTATCAACAATTCATTTTTTTTAATTAAATACAGAATTTGTGAATTTACCGAATGGGGTTTTCCCCGGGATTTCCAGGGGAAGTCCCCTTTATCATGCAAATATCCTTATTATGACGTCATCACATCTCATTTATCGTACATATAATTTTGTAATGTAAATCCAAACAGTTGTATATGCAGCAAACGTTGGCAAAAAACTTTGGCGAAAACTTTGACACTTTGATAAACTTTGGCGGAAACAAGACACTTTGAAAATCTTCAGCGAAAATTTTGACACTGATTTACTATAGTTAACTGTAGTAAACTAAACTCAACTATATTAAACTAACTGTAGTTCTTTTTTGTTAGGGATGCTTCCTTTTTTGTTGTTGATCTAAGGAGTTCTGTGCCACATTTGATGGAGAAATCTCTAAGGAAAATCGCATCCTCGGACATGGTTGTTTGAGTTATAGTTTGTTCTGGCAAAGATGTATGTGTTGGACGGTGTCACGCCCACATCTTCCCTCGTCCACAAAAGAAGGATAATTCCACTAGTCATCTTTGTTGTTAGAATTACTGGTCAGGAAAAGTTCTGCCCCTTTTTTCCAACAATGTCCACATTTTCCAGTCTTAACAAAGGTTTGTCTAATTTGAGAGCCCTGTATAACATCTTCCTGATTTGCACTGTATTTCTATTATTTATTCATAGTCTACAACCTTTATTTTGGAAGCCTCTCCCCGTCTTGTGCGATTGAACAGTTTTATTTGTGCCAATATGACCTCATAGACACCCATTCCATAACTGTTTTATTATACCAAAATAATCATAGTCAATTTAATTTTTCGAGATATTTCGATATAAATAAAAAAAACAATGAAGAAGCTGAATGCATACTGTTACCGTTTCCTGGCAGGGACGTAGCATCCGGGGGGTTTAAATGCCCATTTCCATGGGAAAAAATGTTATAAAATACAACGTAGTATTAATGAGAAAAGAAAGATGTTATTGCAAATAAATTTTGTTCAGTAAATTCATCTTAACCATGATTTAAAAGAAATTGAGCTGCCATGGCAATATTGTTTACACATGGCTTTTAAAGATAGATTACCGAACGAAAAAAATATGTAAAATATATATAATTAAATTTCTTTCCGCTTTGTGAATTTAAGCAAACCTCGTCAGATGAGCTTTTTAGGAAAGCTAATACTTGTTTGTCTTCTATATGTTTTTCATGTATAAGTTCTGCATGACGTACTATTTTCTTTTATGTTCGTTTTATTTTGATTTTGTTTCGTTTCATTTTGTTTGTTGAGAAATTGTATATTATTCATTATCTATTTTATCAAAGATAATCATAAATAACTATTTTTCACAATTAAGAAGTTTATTGATTTTATAATGGATAATTGTAAACAGCAGCAAGTAAATTGTAAAGTGATTCTTGGCTAAAGATTACGGTATAAGTATTGTATTTTATTTTGTTATTAATTTGACTATTTTATTCACAGAGTTATTAATGTACCATTTAAGTCAATAAAAACCCATCCTCATCCAAAACGGACTCATTTCATCTGTACCGGACACCCGGTTACACTGAGAGAAGGTTAAACTACACCACGACGCCTTTTCCCATTTAAAAACGACTAATCATTGAACGACTTCTAAATTAATTGAATAGCAAAATGACAGGTCGTTCTTAATTTATTCCTACGGATTTATAAATTGATAGACTGGTATTGCCTGTCTTAACCGAATGCAGGAAATATCGGATATCAGACAGGCAGGCCAGTCTAATAAATTGACATTTTATCTCGCGAAGAGACCTTGAAAAAGAAATAAAATCAGGAATTATCTATCATTACCATATAAAAAAAGAACTAGATGATATCCCGTTTCGAGCTACAATATCTCTTTGTGAGAGATAATGGACAGGTCTTTCGTCCTATTTGTCGGTGTAACACAAACAGACCTGCCCACCCTTCCGCTTTTGGCGCAATTCTTCCGCTTTTTACCACAAAATTACGCTATTACGCCACTTACATCAATTTTACTCTTTTGATAATTTGGTTGAAAATCCACTTTGAACGTCAACATTTGGAGTCAAGGTATGACCTGCTGAAATGAAATTAAAAGTTCCAATAGAAGTTATTGATAGAGGACCAGTTCGTAAACAAGCATAATATACCTAGTAGTTCAATGTAAACTCTAATGGCGAAGATTTGGAAGAACAAGAGAAGGCACTGCTTTCGTAAATTATTAAATTATGTAATTGCATAATTACAGCATGCAATTTCTATGCTCAATTTTGTTTATTAGACATTGCTTTGAACAAGATAGAGAAATTTGAGTAATAAAAAGATAAAATACAGTGTTATGTACGATTTGTGTAAACATGCAAACGCAAACCTTCAATTAAGTGATTGCCCCGTGGGGATCCGCGTTAGAATAGGTCCTCAGTACCCCCTTGCTTGTCGTAAAATGCGACTAAATGGGGTCGTCCTTCGGATTAGACCCTATAAACCGAGGCCCCGTGTCACAGCAGGTGTGGCACGATAAAGATCCCTCCCTGCTCGAAAGCCGTAAGTGCCGAGCAAAGGTCCTAAATTTGTCGACCTTCACCGGCAATGGTGACGTCTCCATATCAGTGAAATATTCTGGAGAGGGACGTTAAACAGTATACAATCAATTAAGTGATTTGATACAAAATTGACCACATGCTTCATTAAGAGTGTACGGTTGATTCGAGTTTTAGAATACTGGTACACATGTATTTTACATCCATTTTTTTGGCCAGTAGATGATTCGAAAAAGTTTGTTTTTTTTCCATTTTTCTGTAGTAATATACGAAATAGGTTGTTTTAAAAGAAAATAACGTATTATAGTAAATACATCAAACTAGAAAACATGATTACGCTTTAACCTCTGAAATTCCACCAAAAATTTACTGAAATTACACCCATGGAATTAAAAGAGTAGGCAGGTCTGCACAAACAAGGACCTTGAGCGTGTTGTATTTCTTGTTGTTTGACCAAGTCTGGACCTTTGTTAGTGATCGTGTTGGTCTATCAATAAATACTTTTGTGCAGTCAATGATGCATTAGGAAAATGTTTTTTGAACGTATTTGGAAGGTTTCCACGAAGTGCCTAGTGACCTGGCCACTTATTACTGATTTTTTATTAGGGTATGCCTTCATTTACTTATTTGAGAACCATTTAATAAGAGATAAAGTGTGTTCCGTAAGCGATTTTTGAATAATTGTGTGCATGTTTTCTTTTGTAATATTCATAAATAGTGTTTTAGTTGCGAATTTGATCGCGAAAATACCGCGAAATTTTAGTTCTTTGCGTGAACTCTGCAACACAGTAACATTTCAAATGATGGAGAACCCTGAGCATGATGAGTTCACATGTTTCTTTTATTTTATTATTTATTTACATATCTTCCCTGGTATTCTTTCATAAGAAGTGTGTTGTGTTTCAATACGACGCATAAAACATTTTACAACAATCGTTTACAATATATGTTCGACGATGATTGAATGTTTACACGGTCAATGTCACTGCTGAAAATGCTAAAGATCTTATATAGGAGAAAACAAAATCCTCTTTTTTTTTTTAAAGATATGTCTTCTAGGCATAAGTGGTCTTCGCCGTAACACGTTTATCAAAATCGCCTTCGTTCATCAATATTTATACATGTATCTAGTAAATCACGCCGTCTGAATCTCTTACTGGAACTTATCTATACATAGATATAGATCTTATGATAAACAACAATGTTAAATAAAATTCTAATTTTAAAATGAAGAATATATAAACCTCAAGATTTAAATCAAATTTATTTTAATGAAATTTAGATTTCAATGTTCAGAGATATACAATAGATAGACGTGTCAAATCGTAAAACATGCACGTAGATAAAAAAAAAATATGATACACGCTCACCAACAATCTCAGTGCATGGTAACAATCTTTAATATCTTATACTTTCTCTACTTTAGAAAAAGAAACCCCTTTTGTCATGAGCGCAAACATATGACGCTCCTTATTCCGGAAATAGTTACAGCAAACATTCTTTTTTTATTCACCAAATGACGTGATCACGTGACGCCGTGCAATCGCGTCCTTAAATGATAGCTCACTTGATTTCTGACCACTTCCCATGTAAAGCTTCATGAATGAGGATGTCCTCATCGGATGGAGAAAGTAATGCATATTTCTCCAAAATACAGGAAAAAGGTCGGTAAATACTCAAAAGTAGGTAGACACAAGCAGAAGCCTGTAGGTATGCAGAATCTGAAGTTAGTGTTCAAGTTTTGACAAAAAATATCGCAATCTTTGTGAACAATCAGGATTTAAAGGACACATATACGAAACATTCTTTGAGAACAACACCGGCGACCCGCTTGTATGAAGCTGAGATTGAGGAACAGCTAATTACAGAGAAAAACAGGCCACAAATCTATTACAGATTTATCCTACAATTGAACCAACAATGAATAGTAGTAGAAAGTAAATGAAATAATTCATGGACATATGGGGATTCAGATAATGGCAAGTGTATGAAAAAGATGAAAATGTGTGATCCCTGTCCCAAAAATGATTCAACCTGCAGTACATCTAGTGAAGTTATCATTTCATCAGGAAATATGTCTTAATTCTCTTTTAAAATTTAAATTGTTGTTGGATATTTTTGTAAACATTCATGGAATGGATCTACTACTTCATTTACAATTGTTGTGAAGAGGATGAGACGTTTGTTTATTAATAAAAAAGAATTCTGGATGTGGATGTTCTAAAATCATTATCCATCAGGATATCACATTTTTGCATTGGATTTGTCATTTCCAAAGAGGATATACTGTTGAAGTTTTCATATACAAATGTTTGATATTTATGCATAATTGTGTATTGAATTAAAAAAATTATTTGCTTGTGTTCGTTACTAATGAACATGATGAAGTTAAGAAAATGTTTTGCGTGTTATGTATTGTTTTCAACATTTAAAACATGTACATTAAGTTACCTGTAATTGTACATTAAGTTGATAAATAGCTGTACATTAAGTTAAGAATTGAGAGTTTTGTCAACTTAATGTACAGTTACAGGTGACTTAATGTACAGGTTTCAAATATCCAAATACATTATGCTATATAATGTACTAAAACACAAAGGATC
>PRKT01000569.1:321000-331991 GCA_003671525.1 Saccostrea glomerata | reverse complement strand
GGGGGGGGGGGGTGTGTGAATATGCTCCGGATTTCCATGACAACACTCACTTAAATAGAAAACCTTTCAATCCTTCCTATTCCCTCTGTCATTGTTTGTTAATAGTTTATTTTTATGTGTAATCGGAGCGATGGTCGCGACAGGCATAAATATGTTATCTAGATGAAGCTTAACGTCTGTGTCACATGCAACTGTTTTCATGAGAGATAGAGAAAGAGGAGAGAAAGACAGAGACAGAAAGAATGACGGAGTCAGAGAGAGGAAGAAAGTGACAGAGTCAGAGACAGAGAGAGATTGCTGAAGAGAGAGGGGTGGGGTAGAAAGGCAGAGAAAGAGAGGGAGAAAGAGACAGGGAGGGAGGGCGAGAGAGAGAGAGGGGGGTAGAGATCAGGATCATCCAGAGGGTAGAGGGTGTCAGAGAGAGAGAGAGAGAGAAAGAAAGACAAAGAGAGAGGACGAGGGATACAAACACAAAATTAATACTGGAGAGGGGGATGATTGATAGAGAACTTATTAGCTATTAACATATCCCCATTTGACCCCTGAAAAATGTTCTTTCTGTTATTGTTGGCTTCGATGTGTTCATCCCTGAAAAATTCACATGTATAATGAAACCAGGGGAAAACTTTTATGCCAAATAGCAATAATTATATCATGTGTATATTTGTACGCTAAAACAGATCACTTAAAATCACTTTCTCACGATATGTGTAGATTTTTTTCCTTACCCGACAAAAATATTATTAGTCATAGAGAACATGGGGAAATGTTATCTTTTACTTAATCTAATTATTCCAATATGTTGAATGTTGGCACAAAACTACACAAAAACAATCTTATTGAAAACAGCACTTCGAATGAGAAATTTACCATTAGAACAGAATTATAATATCGTTTTACTTATTTGATTTTGTTTATCTGATTTCTGTATCAAAATTGTTCACTAAACCATGCATCGACTTTCGTACCCCCAGTAACGAACAAAAAAGCACGAAAAATTTTAATTTATAAACCCAATATTTACCCTGAGGGGCCTCTAACCGCTAAAATGTGCTTTTTACCCCTATTCTTATCAATAAAGGTGAAATTTTAAGTTGCTACCGACTTAAAATGAAGTGTCACAATTATTGTTGACTTTGAGAGTTGGAAATAAAGGAAGAACACAGCCTTCCCGATAAGATATGAGGAATATATTGTGGTGGGCCATTTTCGGGACTTTTTGAAATATGTGCGATGATTTAAGATAAACAAATACATAGCTAAAATAGCTTAAGATACCTCCCCTACCCTCCCCATCAAATTCATAAAATATAGTTATGACGGCTTTTGAACTTTTTTGATCAATACATATATATATACGCTTGATGGTTAAATTTGCACATAATATTTCACACCCATATATGATTTTATGAGATTTATCTATCGAAGAAAATTTGTCTGGTGAAAATTAAAAACATGTACGTAGTGTACAAAACATGAAATCAACAACACCATGAACTTATAATTCATTTGTGAAAAAAAACCATTTTTTATACTTCACTTGTTTATGTTATGTGTACATGTACATAGGTATATAGTAATTAGTTTTATGTTCTGTGTGTCTGCATGCATTTGTAAACACACTTTGGATCAAATTGTGCTGGAATGTTTATATCACGTGAGTTCGATTTATGACCAGTTCCAATTTCCTTTTATGAGTTGACAAATGGAATTTTGAGTATTTACAGGGAAGATAAAAGAAGGTTTTAAATGTATATACTAATAACCCTTAAGTGTGTGTTTATTGCCAAAGACGCACAAATATTTCAAACAAATTGTCATTTACTAGTAATATTCTCTCTCTCTCTCTCTCTCTCTCTCTCTCTCTCTCTCTCTCTCTCTCTCTCTCTCATATACGCATCTATCTAAGAAAAGGATTTTTGCATCTTCGATTAGAAATGCCTTGCTAAAGAGATTATATGTTTTGGTTATATATTCTAAATTATTTAGATTTAATGCATTGCCTGAAATGAATTCATACGGAAGTATTGAACGACTCATTGTGTAATTAAGGGTTTAAATAGCATAATGAATTTTAACTTTGCCAAGCGAAGTAGAGTTCTTTAAAAGCATTGATTTATGTTTAAAAAAATCAAAACTCTGTAGCTTTTGTGCTTTATGTATTACCTGGACGTCCAAGGCCGCTGAAATGCATGGGGGAAGGTTTTGTCAATATATTTTCGTTTTATCAAGATTTCTTCGGTCATAAAACTTCTCAATGGCAAAGAGAAATGGATAAACGAACATAAAACGAGATATCATTTTCTATCTTAATGCACAATCTCTGTGTCATGTTATTATTTTTTTTAATCTGATTCATACAAATCAGATTTTTTGTATAAATGCACGTGCATGCATGTCTGCGTGGGGGTATTACGTACAGACTGGTTCTAACTGATTGACAGATCATGAAATATGGGACAAATTGCTGGTTATACTGAGCTCTGTGTAGAATCATGCTATATGAAAAGGTGACGGTTTACCTTAACTCCACTCTTCATTAATTATTGAGTATTTGTATAACTCCTAATCAAACCGTATTGTGTGAAAGGAAGCACTGGATATCCTTCCTCCTCCTTGAAGAAATTAGTCTGCGTGTTAATTATATTGGAATTTTATTGAAGGCCGTTTGCACACATTTGAAAACCGTACAGGGTACACTTGATTATATAGTTGTATATGTTGTTTTACGTCCCATCCGAAAGGTTTTTATTTAGTCTATACGTCACCACATCGCAATGAAGGACTTCAAATCCAACCCCAGAAAAAAACGTAAACTTCCCCAAACGTTGAAAACCTACATGTATTTTGTGGGGTGAGGGGTAAGGGTGTTGGTGGGGTGTAGTCATTCACTTCTATGTGTCTTTGATTTTTTAATACCACCTTAACACAAATCTGTGTTTTCGTAGGTTGTTCAGCGTTTTCTATAGAAAGGGGTGAGGGTGGGCAAAGGGTTGTACAATGTATATATATAACTGTAAATATTCCATTTGGGGTCCTGACCCCCCTCCCGATCCCCTCTAGTTCCACGCAAGAATTATGTTATATACACATTACTAGTATATACATTATAAGTCATATTTTTATCATTCTTTATCAATTATTCCACCAGTCCTGCACACACATGCACATTGACAGTTCCTAAGTGATGTGTTTGTTATCCCGATTGTTTATCATTGTTTTATCTATGTTGGATCAGGATGTCGTTCTTTATCACAAATCTGGGGAGATACCAGCCCACGTGGCGACACTCAATCGGATTTATGATACGGAAATCATATCTATTAGCTGATACCAGCTGCACATGTATAGTAACATGTATCTGTATTGATGTATACATGTATACATACATCAATACGCTCGTTGATGACCCAATAGCAATAGATTTGTACGTTATATGATAGTCATAATGCATCCCTATTATATATCCTTACCCAGTAATTGTTAACAGGAAGAATGGGGCGACAATTTTTATTGACTAAGTATTCTTTTTGATAGGTTTAACTACATTTCAATAACTTAAATTACTTTCCCTCTTACATTTAGGAAATGTTTCAAATATTGTATTGAAAACATATTTTTGTATGTATCTCATTAGATTTTGGTAAATCGGTAGAAGTATTACAAAGATTTATTCAGATTTCTGCAATTCTTTGATGAGAATTCCCGGATGCAGATATTATAACACGGCAGGTTTGACAGGTGGGCAGGGGATGCTTACTCCTCTATGCCACCTGAACCACTTCTGGATGTTTTAGGGGTCCATGTTTGCTCTGCACCTGATTTGTATTGTTAAATGGACGTTTGAGCTTGCATACCGTTCATGCACTATTTCCATACATGTCATGCTTAAATTAGAGCATTCTAATTAATTTATTGATTAATTACTGGAAAGTGCACTTATTATGATAAGCGAGCAGGAAGATAAAAGATGAGTACATTTCGGCTTATTTACGGGATGAGGCTGTTGTCTTATATCACGAGGTAGAGACATCTGGCGTCCATTTTTAACAACTCCATAATTGCTGGAGAGAAGTTTTTGCTGAACTCTTTCTCTATATATACAATGTGATGTAAGAATAACACTCAGTAATCACTTGAGTCTGGTACAAACCAGCAGGCTAATAAATATTTTTGTAATTCTTTAGAACAACTTAATTTATAATCCTCGTGGTTTTAATTGCCTGAGTGATGTATCCGTCTGTTTGTTGGTTTCTGTCCATCAATTAGTATCCCTTAAATTTTACATTTGAATGTTTTTGTCAAAGATAATGAAACAAATAAAAAAAAAAAATAGGCGATAGAAAGTAGAAATGAATGTTTGCACCATAAAGTTTGTTTGAATTGACGACTTAAACGTAACAATTTATCAAACTGATAAATAAAGTGAGCATGATCAGAACAATTTTTTAATTAGGAAGTTGTCTCTCTCATCAGAGGGTCGGCCCCCTTAAGGCTTAACGTTTTAATTACGAATGGTTAACAAGAAATCTAAGACTTTAATAGTATATTTTATTGAAAAAAGTCTATACATTTTTTATTGTCTTCCCACAAATTTTTATTAAAATAGAAAATTTGGTGTTATGACTTAGTCATAACACCAAATTTTCTATTTTAATAAAAATTTGTGGGAAGACTATATTTTTACAAAAGCACTTTTCATAATCACGTGTGTCTTTTTATTTTGACCCATGAAATAGGAACGTATACTTTTCACTTGATATCATATGCATGTATGTATATTGTTTTGAAGTGATAGTGTCATAATCACATTTCTAGGTAAAACCAGCACCAGTCTGTTTTCTAACAAGTAAACAAAAAACAAGGCCTATCTGGATATTGATCAATGTATACATATATATTTGAGAACTCTGACGAGCTATTGCGATAATAGAAATCTCTATTGATTCTCGCGATATTCTCTTAGTCTACATCATGGGACATAGGGTAAAACCATCGCAGCTAGGGAGACAAACGACCGGGTTGAAAAGGTTATATGTCGAGTGGAGGGTGTGTTGCCGGGACAATGCTCTGTAATTCGACAACTCTTGTAATACGACACTGTCATAATATATATTCCCATAGCTAATTATACAGAAAACAAAGGCTTGATTCATCTTACACAAGTATCCTATACATTTGGGAGTAACTTTTTAAGTACAAAATACATTATGTAAGAAGCGTTAATTAAAACACCACAGAGTATGCAGAGGTATGAGCTGGGCTGCATTCCTTGTAAAACGAATTAAATATTTGTGTGCTTTAATATATATGCATGCAAGAGCTGTGATTCAGAATATTGGGGTTTGTCAAGTACAGTAGCTGGTAGGAACTGTACGCCACCAGACTATATAATTATGCAGAATAAGTATCGAGACTCAGAGAGTAAAAGTTGAAAAACTATCTTAAAATTGTATGTTCTTTTCGACCCCACGTGATCGAATATTATTTAAAAATTAAAAGTTGATAATATACTTGCCCTACAAATAATTAATTAAAAAAAAAATTGTGAGTTCAGGTTTTTGAAAAGTACTTTAAAAAAAAACTCTTTGAAATCCATGCAGTCATTTTTCCTAGAAAAAAAAATCGACTTCCAGTACATAAACTTTAAAAGGTTCTATTTTAGTGAATGTATGCGGGCCTGTCTGTCTGCACGTTCGGTGCTTTGGGAACACTTTTGGGTGAATTCTGCAGAAGATGAGCTTTTGCAAATTCATATAAATCTCCCTATGATTAAAGAACACTATTTATTTGATTTTGAGGTGAAAAGATCAAAGTTTTAAGGTCCATGTTCAAATGCATAAATGAATGATAGTATAATTTCCCTATTAAAGGTAAAAATACAAATAACGAGAAAAAAGGCTAAGAACTTACAAAAAAATGATGCTGTAATGAAGAAAGAATGCTAATGTAAGTCTATAAGTACTGAGTGAAACAAGTGGCAAAACCCGTTTGCAATTCATCATAGCTAATATAACCAGTTTATCCAGAACCAGTCTAGAAAAAAAGTGAGTAAATGTCATCCTCTCAGAACTTGAACAGAAGCATAATCTGCAGAAGAATTCGGAAACAGACAAGTGTTCTCTAAGCGTCCTCGTGATTAGAACACTCCTCATACTCGCTGTGTAAAGGGCTTAATGGCTTAAACAAGAAGGTTTGAATGAGGGCAGTGAAGAGGAACAAGATGCTTAAAGCCGTCAAATTACAGAAAAATATGCATATTGTCACCGTCAATATTCCAAAAAAATGTTTTTAGTTATTTATCGATCTTTGTAACCAGCGGTACAACATAATCGCGGTTTGAAGATAGCAGTTTCTGGTTTAATCAGTGTCTCTTCAAGAAGATTGTATTGATTTTTTTTTGTTATGTTGACCGTAATTTTGTTCACCTTTGTTGCTAGGGTCCTGCTTAGGAATTTCCTGTGATGCACATTAAGGTGCCTTGTTCCTTAACTCCAGGATTGACAACTCCCTTTAGAGTACGGAATTACGAAGGTTCAAACAAAGAGTATGACATTGGTTGTAAAAGGAAAAGTATTAAATTACAGACCTCTCTACGCCACCAGGCTTTGATATTGATATAAACGTTAACTGATTTGATATTCTACGGCAGACCAGTCAGAAGAATCCCCTTCCAGCGGAGGGGGGATATTTTGAAGTTTATTGTAGAAAACAAAGCAAAGCTACAGTTGCGTCCCTTTTGTTATATTTGTTGCTACATATAAGATACAGTTGTGCCTCCACAATTACCCTTTTAATTGTTGAGATTTCAAATAAGTTGTCCTCCCAATTAACTGAAATTGTTTCCCACGTTATAAACTTCATCTTAATATCAAATTGTTCAATCGCTCGAAATAAGAGATTAATTTCAAGGAATTGAAACAAGATATTGCAGAGATTGTGTAAGTACAAAATCGAACACACCCTTTAGTTCTATCATAGTTATATTGGTTATTTCTTTATAAGAGTCAATCATAAACACTTGTTGAAGCATCAGAGAGGGAAATTTTGTTTCGAAATCGATTGATTGTTTGAAAACGTGTTTCCGTGTCAACCATGTAAACTCAAAACAAGGCAAGGAAGTAGAAAGGAGTCACTTAGCTATGTTATCCTTCTCCATCTTTTGTTTCCAATGTAAAGACTTTAAATTTTTTTTATCAAAAGTAGTGTGGCCTGAAATGTGTAATTATTGCGTGCAATCAGGGGACTGAATGTAAGGCATTCTACTCCTGGATGAGTTATTTCCCGTCTCTAGGTTAAACTGATCCTGAGAATTTTGAAAATATCTTTTTTTGATTTTGAGGGAAATATCCTTTCCTTTAACAGATAGATGGATATTTGTGAAGTGTCTTGTTTACATTCTCATCAGTTTATGATTCTTAAACATCCCATCCTTTCTCGATAATACAGTTGAAGTTCATATTGTGTAGATTAACTTGTATTGTAATCGGTAGAGCAACAGTGTCCTCAGAGACTCTTGGTTCAAAAGTTAATTTGAATAAACAATATTTTTTTTTAAACAGGTCACCGTTTACATACTTCAAGTCTGCTGATTGATGTTGAAAACAGCAACTGTTCTTCCATTTGAATTACAAAGTGATAAACAGCATAACCTGCAATACACGTGTGATGTCACAGCTTCCGTAGATACCACCTTAACTATGCGTGTGATACCTTAAAATAATTTTGTGATATCTGTGTGATGAGGCTAATTACATGATAAGCATGTATGATAAAAATGTACAAGGAAGAGGGAAATTTTCTGAAACTCCTTAAAAATCGATTTTCCTTTTTATCTATCATATACATAATGTTACATGTATATTTTGACCAGTAAATGATTGGATATATAAATACATATATCTCCGGTTATAAGTGGTTTATATAGGAGAATAACACTACACTTTTGTGATTGTTTTGCCTTAAGAAAACCGACACAGTCATCTTGAATTAAGGATACAGTCGAACGTCACAATTTCCGCCGTCATCGCAGTGAGATGCTAAATCAGTGTTGTTAGTGTGTTCCGGTAATCGTGTGCAAGTTTGATAACAATTACATGTTTAGTTTAACGTATACCAGGATATATTTACTGGATTTACAACCATAACATTAAGAATACACAACGCTGTTACTGAGAGAGTGATATTAAGGATACACAAACTTTCTGAGACAGATGGATGTGTCTATGGAGCTACCGCCGCCTCCTCCTCCTATTGTAGACGATCAGCCGGGGCCAGATTTCGGTACTGTGCCTTTGCCCTCAATGGAGGGCCTAACGATTCAGGACAGCCCCGAAAGTACCTATTGTACAACAGAGGACATTATTCATATGCAACAGAAGGCCCAGCAGGCCAAACAAGGAATTAACAGAATCTCAGAGAAGTATGATGCCGTTGATAAATTCGGCCCTCAGGGCAAAAGTAACTTATCTGGGAGTAAAGAACGACTAACAATATCCGATATTTCGGACCCAACTCCAAGTGGGTCTAATAGACCTGGACTTAATGTGTGTAACTTTGCCGAGGGTGTGACAGAAGAGGATTTATTGCAAGTGGATATGTTTTATCGAAGTCATAAGACTGAAGTTTTTGTGTGTCAATGTCTTGCCAATCTTTACTTCGGGAAAGTTAAAGGGAACCAAGACCAATGGAAGTTCGCCATGACAGGAATCCCCGTGCTGGTTTTAGACACGGGGGATCATCACAGAAACCGGAAGTTACAAATCGTTTTGGCAGAAAAAGGCACGGGCTTTCTTCTCTGGAAAGACGCCATCGATCATTTGTCGACGTATAAAGCCGAACATCCGAATTTCCATACAATGTCCCTGTCTACGGATCACACGAGACTTGCGGGACTTAGTTTCGATCATTCGACCGCCGCCTCGGATTTTCATAGTACGATAGATAAGCTGACGTCAAATCCTGATGACGAAATCATGAGTCTCAGTAAAACGAAACACAAGAGGCGAAAATCCGAGAAAAAGAAAGCCCCTAAGTACAAACCACCGAAAAAGACAGAAATATCGACTCCGTGTTGCTTTGTCCACGTGACTAAGTTAGAAAGACCCGCCATTGACTTAACAGCTGATCACAGCATTATTTCTGGTCCCATGCATTTTGAAAACGTGTTAGAAAACCCTCCAAATATCCCAAACGGGAGTCAAATGACTATCACAAGTGAATCAAGTTCCGGTTATTCGGATGACCTCGGGTCTCGTTAATATTCAGTTCAGGTGCTTTAATTTTGTATTCATAAAAGGTCCAACAAAGATTTGAGGATTCGATAGCGCTCAGGAGACGATTTATTGTGATGTACCAATGGAGTACAATTGAAGTTTTTGTGAAATTAATGCAGAATTTCACATCAATTATCCAGTGTCAAAACGGCATTTTGTTTGTGGATAGGAATTTAACTTGCAATGTGTTTACTGATGGATTAGAATTTCTTTTCACCTGTGAAATCTGCATTTAACAGAAGAGGAAATTCTTTATCTAAAGCGATCCCCTATTACCTAGATAATGTGTTATGTAATGGTTTGACATGCCTAAAATTACAAACAGGCTAAAAAACACATCATGGCGTTCTTAATAAACAAAATGTGTTCTTCATATATTTTAACAAGAACCTTAACTTTTTCAATAATGATTTTTATTCCTCATTTTTAGGTTTTTAAACAGATTATCACATTTGTACATTTATATAACATGTATACATTGACTTTAATTGAGAAAAAGAAAACGTTTTGGGGGAAGAATATTTTGCTTCCCTTTGTTTTCCTATACCTGCTGATATTATGATTAAACATGCATGACCGCGTGTGCAATGACCAAGTCACGATTATATTGGATACATATTTAATAATAACGCTGTTGTTTACATTCACTGAAGATTATTTTGCAGATATGTAAAGTCTTCCCGGAAATGTAAGTTCAATATTCTTTGTCGTATAAATACACGCATACATGTACTTATGTCAGCATATGTGATATGGTTGACAATACTGACACAAACTAAGGGAATCACTTGTTTATGGTGCAGATTGCATAGGGTACATTTCGTGAATAAATATTTTGCTAGAAAAGTATGTAATTTTGTGTTGTCATTTTGCCATTAGAAAAAGTGAAAAAGAGAATTAGAGTCCCCCCCCCCCCCCCCCCCCCCCGCTCGTGATACTTAGAATGGAGAAGCATCAAGAGCATTGATTTAAATTGTATAGTAAAATTCAAATTTAATTTTCGTAAATCAGTATTCATCTTCAAAACCAAAAATAAGCAATACAAAAACACGGACCTGCATGTGAAGTTTAGGAATACATTTAACTCAATAACTCCCTGTGGTCCATCTTATTCGAGATAACGAAGTTTGACTGTTTTTCTTTGATTTTTTTTCTTGTTATTCTGGACCAGATCTACGCCTTTTACATATTTTAGATGCATTGATTTTGGGAGACTATTTTTATCTTCGTATTAAATGAGCCTGAACATCCAAAAGGCCAATGACATGCGTACAAATTATCGTTTTCTGAAAGACTAAATAGGCAATCTAGTTACATTGTCTTTGTCCGATATCATGGAAAAAAACTTCCATATTCATTTTGATTGGAAATGAGAGTTTTTAAAAAATATGATTTTTCATCTTGTCTACCTACAAATTATCAAATATTAATTAACAAAAAATTATCCAAATATCAAAACAAAGAAAAAAGTCTTTGAGTTGAAACCCAACCTTGAAGCCCCGTTTGGCACAGTAAAATTTGGCCACAAAAGTTTATATATTTCTTACAGAAATTGAGATTCTTACAGCCCGTTCACATGTCATTTGGCCCCAAAGAATTTATTAGCAAAGAAAAGTGGCTAACTTTTCAAAACCAACTATCTTTCAATTCAAACTTTTTGGGGTAAATTTTCTTTATAAAACTACACTGTGCTGAAATGTGGGGGGGGGGGGGGAA